>PVJD01004141.1:0-144216 GCA_004026545.1 Mormoops blainvillei | reverse complement strand
TCTTCTGGATTAGTTATATTTACTTCAGGACCCCATTTTGATTTATATCTATTGGCTTTTTAGCTATAAATTATTGCATTTATTTAGTGATTGCTCTATGGATGACAATATTTATTCTTAATTTTTCATGGTCTACTGTAGAAATCTTGCAACTGTAAAAATCAGTTTAGTCCCCTTGATAGATTGGGCTACAGTTATTATATATATATATATATATATAAAATATATATTATGTATATTATATCTACACACATTATAACACCTGAAAAACAGTGTTAAGAGTTGTGCTATAAATACTCATATATATTTTAAAGAAATTAACATAAAAATAAGCTTTTATATTTACCTCCCATATTTACCATTACTATTAATTTTCTCTCCCTTCAAGGCACCAAATACCATCTGGTATCATTTTTTATCAGCCCAAAGAAGTCCTTTTAGCACTTTGTAATGCAAAGAGAGGCTGATGAGCTCTCTTGCTTTTATCTAAAAATGTGCTTATTGTACTTTTATTAAGAAGATTTTTTTCTAGATACAAAATTCTAGTTTTCCCCAGTTTTATTAAAGTATGGCTGACAAATAAAAGCTACACATACTTAAAGTGTATGTGATGTTTGATATTCGTATACACTGTGAAGTTATTACTACAATCACACAAGTCGGCATCTCCATCATCACACATAGTTAGTATTTTCGTGCACGTGTGTTTAAAGAGAACTCATGAGATCTACCTCTTTACAAATTTCGAGTATCCAATACCTTGTTAACTTTGGTCATTACATGGTACATTAGGTCTCCTTATTAACTGAAAGTTTATGCCCTTTGACCAATGTCTCCCCTCTTCCTTACCTCAGCTTTTCCATCATTCCTTCTCTTACGGTGAGTTTAGCTTTCTTTCCCCCTTAGATTCCCAATGTAAGTGAGATCATGCAACATGTGTCTTACTGTGTTTGGCTTTTTTCACTTTGAATAATGTCCTCCAGTATCATACAGAGTATCCTCACTGCCCTAAAAATCATCTGTGCTCTGCCTATACAACCCTCCAACCAAACCGTGGCAACCACTGATCTTTTTACAGAATCTCACACAACTGGAATCACATAATATATAACCTTTTCAGATTGGCTTCTTTCATTTAGTAATATGCTTTTAAGGTTCTCCATGTCTTTTCATGGCTTGGGAGCTTATTTCTTTTCAGCAGTGAATACTACTTCATGGTCTGGATATGCCACAGTTCATTTATGCACCTGCAGAGGTACATCTTCCTGACTGCTTTCAAGTTTTGACAATTATTGATAAAGCTGCCATAGACATCTATGTTCAGGTTTTTGTGAACATTAAGTTTTCAGTTCATCTGGGTAAACACCAAGGGGCATAACTGCTGGATCACATGGTAAGAGTGTATTTAGTTCTGTAAGAAATCACCAAACTTTCTTGCAAAGTTTCTGAACCATTTGCATTCCCACCAGCAATTAATGAGAGTTCTTGTTCTTCTCTACATTCTCGCCAGCATGTTGCTTATGTTCCAGATTTTGGCTATTCTAACAGTAAGTATTATCTCATTGTTATTTTAATTTGCATTTCTCTGATAACATGATGTGCAGCATCTTTTCATATGTTTATTTATGATCTTTATATATCTCTGGTGAGTAAACATTTAAAAAATATTTTTGTTTTTACATTAAAATTTCCCTTTGGTTCTTCATAATAGTGTCTATTTCTCCACTGAGATTTCTAATCTTTTCATTTATTACAAGACTATTTTCCTTTATCTCATTTATTTCAATCATAACCCTGCCTTAAAGTCTAAAGAATGTCGCTGCTTCTGTCCACACTCCAAAGAAATAGAAACTTCATTCATTTAGTTTTCAAAGTAAATGCCTAAAGATATAAGGTTCTTAATATAAAAAGCAATGAACACATTCTTAAAATAATTTCTATACTTAGCTACTAATGTAACCAATAAGGAAAAATATTTTTTTTAAATGATATGCTCTATATGATCCCAGAGTAAGATCCTTCTGCTACAGCTGCTTCCACATATCTGAGAACTTGATTCTATTGGACTAACAATAAATCTATCTCTGTGAGTTAGTTTTATTTGGAAGTGTACAGGTTTTGACACCATTGCCAAGAAGAGGAAGAAAGTAACTATTATTATTTTTTAGTTGCAATGGGAAATTATTCTTCCAAATGGTTAGTTTTATTTGTCAACCTGGCTAGGCTATAATCCTCAGTTATTTAATCAAATGCTAATCTAGGTGTTGCTGTAATGATATTTTGCAGATGTGGTTAACATATACAATCAGTTGACTTTAAGTAAAGGAGATTACCCTTGATAATCTGGGTGAACTTTATTCAGTCAGATGAAAACATTAAGAGTAAAACAAGTTTTGCAGAAGAAAAAGAAATCCTACCCATGGACTGTAGATTCAGCTCCTGCCCAACATTTTCTGGCCTGCCAACCTACCCTAGACATTTGTTAACACTTAAAGAAGCATATGTTTGGGAGGGAAAACCATGATCTTTGGCTGTAGATATTCAGGAAAATTTCCAGGAAGTTATGTTGCAACTTGAACATTGTAAAGATATTCTTCCTACAAAAGATGGTAAGAGGGCGATTTACAACTAGGTACTGACATATGCATGACAAAAGAATGTGGAAAACCCTCTTTGTTCAGGGAAAGGTTACTACGGTGTGGCTGAAAAATAAAGTCAGGATGAAAAATGGCAAGAAATGGGGCTGGAATGATAGATTAAAACCTGGTCATAAACTCAAAGGCCCTGCTAAGGATTTTGAGTTTTGTTCCCAAGGTTATCAGGAAATCCTAGAAGACTTTGGAATAAGTTGATGGTATGACCAGATTCTGTAAATGGTTAATGGTTTGGCAAGAGCAGAACAAGGGGTAGGGATATCAGACATGCTGTTTATCACAGTGTATGGGTGGTTTTATCTGGACTTGTTCTCACTTTCCCTCTAGATTCGGTTTCAAGCCCTTTTGACCAGTTGGGTCTCCCACCAAAGCCGGTCTTCCCCATCTTACAGAAATGCAGGGCAATGGGCTGCGCCCAGAACAACGAGCAAGACTGGATAAACTCTGTTCAGGTTAAGTTTAAATAGTAAGCAGAAGCGATTTGAGCCAGGTAGGTCCCAATGGTAGGTCTGGGAAAGGAAATTCCAGTATTTGGACAGGTAGGGCATCAGAGATAATGATGTTTGTAAGCAAGTCACACGAAAGTAACCTCTGACCCTAGAGCAAAGGCTGTTCACTCTCTGCCCTCTGTTATGCTCCCAGATCTGCATGGCGAAAACACAGTATTGGGGAATGTGCCTGCAGTCAGAATTTCTAAATTGCACTTTGCCTTTTATTAAGAAAGGTGTAGAGTTACCAGGCCTTCCAGGTGGTTTATTCATTTATTATTCATGCTTACACAGAACATCCTAGATGACTCCAAGGCTGGGAGATTATACCTGAGAAGAAAGATACAAAGAAGAGCACATGCCCTTTTCTAAGTTATCAACAACTATCACATAGCCCAAATGAGAGTTAGTGTGAAGTAGTAAAATAAGAACACTTGGAAGTGGGATAGCATGGGAGGGAATGAAATGGAATTACACAGGAAGTGTCCGGGTTTTGAGATCATTGCCAAGAAGAGGAAGAAAGTAAGTATGATTATTTTTTAGTCGCAATGAGAAATTATTCTCCCAACCGAAAGCATAAAAACCCCTCAAAGAGAGACACAACATAGAACTGCTTAAAGGGTGAAGAGTAGGCATTTGTATATATTCATTGTAGGTGACGTACATGCATAGAAATTGATAAAGTCTGCATCAAAATTGAGCACTGAATGAGAGTTTAAGCAAAGATTGATAAAGAGGTTGACAACTCATGGTCGAATGACAAGGAAGGAGAACAGCAAGGGGCGCATGAAAGAAAAAGGGAAGAAAGTTGGCCATGCCAGAAGAGGGAGGCTTCATCTGGTCTATAGCCCGGTCTCTGACCTTGAAGAGTTACTCCTGCACTGGTCATCGCCAGGCCTCAAAGGCTATTGCTTTGCGCCAATGTTCTCTGGCCAATCTTGGTGGCCAAAACATTCCACCAGCCTCCCTTCAGTGGTCTCTGTCCAAAACATAAAGCTCCATAGTCACCTCTGTGTCTGTATCTATATCTATCTATATGTATATGTATATGTATATGTATATCTATATCTATATCTATATCTATATCTATATCTATATCTATATGTCTCCCTATGGCTCTGATTTCTCAGTCCTGGTCCCACTCTTACTGCTCTTCCGTCTTTCAACCATTCCCAGTAGGATGCCTGGAACCTTCATTATAAAGAAATCCTCCCATATTAACCTTATCATGCTATATTGATCTTTCTACCATCCCCCCTGCAAATATGGTTTTCATGTCATCCATCTTAAATGGAAACAACACATTCTTACATATTTCACCCTGTTTACTGTAAGGGGTAGTTTGATGTTTTCTTTGTTTCTCAATACTACTTGCAGACTTTTGTCCATCTACCTTCTTCTAAAAACTATCCCTACAACCTCTCTCCTTACCCATCACTGTCCCCCTATTGGCTTCATGGTCCCTCTCCTTCATTCACTGTGGATTTTAGCCCCTGGACACTTCCTGTGTAATTCCATTTAATTCCCCCCCATGCATAGATCAATCTCTATGTTATGAAAGTGGTTTTAATTTCCATGTTGACGAGACATTCAGTATCTAACATCAACAGCACTTGTGGCCTTCACGTTCACTCCATTCCACTCCAACCAAGGCATTTACTTTTGCGGCCGCACCTTAAGCCTTGTAATCTCCTGGAATCTTTCCCCTTCTGAAATACTAAGTTTCAATTCCTCATAAACCACCTTTCAGGTCCTTCAGTGTTTTATTCTCATCTTAAATATCCTTCAACCTACATGGTACCATGAATTTTTTATTTCTTCCCATTCTATCGGTTACATTCTAATCTCTCACCTTTTTCTATCCAACCTGGGTCCCATAATAGACCATTAAAGTACTCCCTCATTAGTACTCACATTTCTTCCCCCCAAAAATGTCCACTTTATTTGCCTATACAAACCTAACTTGGGTTTAGTATTTTAATTTTTCATTTTTTCTCCACTTCTATACCTGAACTGTTTAGTGCTTCTAGAACAACCAGGCAACCATGCAACTAACAACTATATAAACTCATGCTCTTTAAGTTGAACCAAGTGTGGTTCATGAGTCTCTTTGTCAGATCTTGGTCATCACCCCTTTCTGTTTGTCACTGATGTTCTTTCAAGCCTTCACCGGTTTCAAGTGCCCTACCCAACACCCACCATCTTCATTCTCAGCAATGATCTTGTGCCTTTCAAGAGTTCTAGAAAATGGAGTCTCCTCAAATCCTCTATCTACTTTATCTACATTCAACAACTGCTTTCCTGCAGTACGAAAATTGAGATGTCCTTCCTCTCGATGACAGCCAACCACTCATCTGAGACCTTGAGTACATCCTCCTCTAGCTGCACTCGCACTTGACTTTTTCGATTACCCCACTTTCCTCCTGAATTACTCTCATTCCTTCTTGTGGGCCAGTAAGTACTTTCAGGTTTTTCCTATAAAAAAAGGGGGAGGAGGGATATTTCTTCAGTATTATGCATCCTTCTAGTGACTATCCAATTGGTCTCACCTTCCAAATCTCTCAAAAGAGTGGTTCAGTCTACACTCACTACTTCTGCTTTCTCATCTTCCACTCGCTCCCCAGTATACCTGTCTATCCGAGGCCTAGATGGTTACCTCTAGTAGAAGAATTTTAAAAGAGATTAGGTCAGGTCCTGGCCAGGTGGCTCAATTGGTTGGAGCATTATCCTGTACACTGAAAGCTTGTGGGTTCAATTCTCATTTAGGGCACATACCTAGGTTGCGGGTTCTTTCCCAGTTTGTGTACATATGGAAGTGAACCGATCAATGTTCCTCTCCCACATCAATGACTCTCTCTCTCTCTCCTTCCAGTGACTATCCAATTGGTCTCACCTTCCAAACCTCTCAAAAGAGTGGTTCAGTCTGCACTCACTACTTCTGCTTTCTCATCTTCCACTCGCTTCCCAGTATACTGCCACTATGTTATTGAAACCAGCAAGACTTAGTTACCAATATCTTTGAATTGTTAAATACTTTGAATAGTTTTAAGTAGTTTCAGAATATGTGTGTGTATAACCTACTCACACTTTTTCGCAAAGTTTCATATTAATATCTAACTTAGTACCGGAAAAATCCTTCAGCATGTCCCATAAGTACCTCAGTGTCAACAGGTACAAATAGGACTTAATAATTCTCTGTTTGAGCCAGATTCTCCTTCAGTTTTTCCCATCACAGATGCAGGCACTGCCAGTCACCCAGTTGCTGAAGAGTAAAACCGAGAAGGCATTTTGACTACTCCATAATCAAGACATGCCAACTTTACATCTTCAATATTTCTAGAATATGCTCTCTCTTTTTTTTAATCTCAAATAGCTACCCAGGTTTGTATCCTCACTATATTTCACCTATAACACATCAACAACCCATCTATGGGCTCCCTGCACCCAGCCTCACCTGTGTTAGTCCAGACTGCAGAGTGGCTTCGCTGAAAATGCAGGAGAGATAACGTCACTTCCCAGATTAATCTCTTCAATAGTTACTCATTTCCTATAGGTGACATTGACCATATCCTTCATGATGCAGCTCTCTAACAGAAATCCCCCCCGTTTCCAGCTTAGTACTTTATGATTTAGCAAGACCAAATTGCTTATCACCCCACCCCCACAAAACTCTTCTCTAACTTTGATTCTTTAATTCTACTAAATCTATGCTGAAATGTTCTTCCACAACATTTGTCTTTGCCTGACTAACTCACTTTCAAATTTGTAATTCCAAATTCTGCATTACTTCCCTCAGAATGCATTTCTAGAATAATTTATTCTTTGTGTTTTCATGTATCCTATACACATCTCCACCAAAAGGGTCATGGTGGAGATTACCAATGAACTCTATCTTGCCAAATCCAGCAATTATCTATCATCATTTTCCTTAAACTCTAAAGCCTTTGGAAAAGATAACCACCTCTCCTTTGAGATACCTTCTTCCCTTGGTTTGTATAATGATAGTTTTTTGTTTTTCCTCCTACAATTGGCTAATGCCTCTTTGTTTTTTTTGTAGGTCACCCCTCTACCGCCTCCTGTGTGAATGTTAGAATACCTCAGGACTCAATCTTCAGCCCTCTTTTCTTCCACATCTGAAACTATTTCTAAGCTATATCATTCACAATATTTAAATACCAAGTGGATGTGATAACTCTTACATCTATATCTCCTATGTTGACCTCTCCCCTGAGTTTCAGACCCGAATATTTAATTACCATCTCAAACTGAACAGGTTCCAAAAAATACTCTTTATTCATAATTTCCTTCCTTCCCCATTCTTGCCTGTCTAAGTGAAGTGCAACAGTGTTTACCATTAGCGCAGCCCCAAACCTAGGGACCATCTTTCGATCTTCCATCTCTCTTAACCTCCTTTCCAAATATAGTTTAAATCTGACCAATGCACATTACCTCCACTGTCACACACCAGTCCCAGTTGTCATCTTCTTCCATCTGCAACGGTCTCCTTACTGTCTCCTTGTTTCTACCTCAACCCCTCTTGCCCATTCTCTGCCCTGTATAAAGTTGAATTCAACAGCACATAAGGTTGCATTAAATTCTTGCATAAAACCCTCCAATAGTTTTCATAAAACCTTTGAATAGCACTTAGAGTAAAAACCAAACTACTTAACCACGACCTGCAAAGCCCCAGTTGTGTGGCCCCTGCCTCTTCCCTTGACCTCATGTCACTCCACTAGTTCCCTCTTTGCCGAGCTCTGTCCATACTAGGCTTCTCTCTGGTCCTTTCCCTTCTCTTTTCATGTTGTCCTAACTCAACTGCCTTTTGTATCTTTCTTTCTGACACGGTATTTTCCTTCTGATCATTATACTCATGTCCTAACCACTCTTTCTAAAATACCTTGACCCTCTACTCTGTTCTTTCCCTATCTGATTATCACCTTTTCCTTTCTGTCTGCATAAGACCAGTCCCTGAAATAATCATATTCCTAGTCACATCCATGTATTTTCTTATTTAATTTCTGTGAGAACTACGAGCAGGTGCCTTAGCTGTCTGGTCACTGCTGTATTCCCAAGGCCTACTGTAGTGCCTGCAATACTGCAGGCACATGGGCTTCCCTCCTGCCCTTTCCCACAATAGATTATGAGCTCCTTGAAGTTACTTTAGTGATTTCTTGTATGACAACTAGCACATGAGTGTCGCTAAATGTTTATTAAATGGATAAATAAATGAGTGAATCAATAAGTGAATGAATACACCAACATGAATAAACTTCTGCTAGCTACAGTGGCCTAATATTTTCACTTGTTCCTTACAGAGAGAAAATTGGGAGTTTATGCCACTGCTGTTATTTATGGTATATTATACGTAAGTATGCCCAAGTCAACTGTGAATTAGCTTATATACTAGCTTTATATAGTTCTCATTCCAGGGTGGAGATTCAATCATATTCAACTAATCAGATTGTTGCCTATTGTAAAACTCTGACTTAGAAAACCTTTGCAGGCACAGGAATAGAAAGACGTCTGGTCGGGGAGGCTGGAGTCTTGCGTCGGTTACTCTGTGGCCCAGAGGTGGCCAACCAGACAAACACCTTCTAACTAGGAGGCTGGACTAAGTCACTGCCTGCCAGGGGTGCCATGTCTTAGAATCTCACTAAAGTTATTCCTTTATGAGTCCACTGAGAGTCACATTTTTTAGATTTATTTTTCTTTGGTACGTTCTAAAGGCCAACTATAAATAACCAATGTGGTAGTTCCATACCCATCAAAGGGGCTATCCAAAGAGATATAATTTGGAGAAAAAAAACATTGGCCTCTAGGTCTATTTCTTGGATAGAGAAAAGCAGTGGAAACATATGGAAAAGTAGCCAGGAAAATCCCATTTTCCATAATCAACAAGTTGACCACGGGTTTGGCTTGGGTTTACTTGAACACTCTAATTTCACAACAAGAATTTGCTTCCTAATTAGTCTAAAGGGGAAGGAAGAGAGTTGTTTTCAGAGCTCTTGGCGAGACTTTCATCCATACCATGCCTGCTTATGAACTGGACTGAAGTGATTTCATCATTTTGTGGATTTTGCCCATTTGGAAGGAGGCAGTGCCATGTAAGGGAAAGTCGAGATGTGTGGGTGTGAGCAAGTTCCTAAAGAACAGCTCCTCAGGGGCCTTTTCTGTCCTCATCACAGGTAACTTCCTTCTTCCAGTTCCCGTTCCAAAAGCCTTGGAGTCGTCCCTGGCTCCCCTCTTTCTTTCATACTCCTTCTTCTATCTACCTGAAAATGGCATCAGCCCTACCTTTCAACTATATCATAAATCTACCTGTCTCTTCTCACTTAGACAGCCACTACTCAAGTCGAAGCAACCATCCCACGTTATGATTATTGCAAAAGCCATCTACGCAGTCCATATGCTATTAGTAGCAGAGTGATCCATTTCAAAGAAAAGTGAGGTCAAGTCACTTTTCTTAAAATCCTCCGGTAGCTTCCAGCCCAGTTGGAATAAAAGCCAGCATCTTTACAATGGTCCGGAAGGCTTTATATGATCAGGCCCTTACAATCTACCTCATCTCTTCTCCTACCGGTCTCTTGTACACTTACTCCAGCTACTCCACTCCCTTGTTGTTCTTCAAACACACCAGCCATACCCCTACCTCAGGACCTTTGCACTTGCCATTCATTTTTGCCTGAAATATTCTTTCCAGATGTCAGCCTGGCTCACTCCCACATCTCCTTTATGTCTTTACTCAAAGTGCCCCTCAGCATGACCCTTCCCACCAGACTGGGGCAAACCCTCATTACTCTAACAACACTCTTTATCCTCTTTTTATGCTTTATTTTTCTCCATAGTACTTCTGTCCATCTGACATAGAAATATATTTTATGTATTGGTTATACCTCCAAGAGAATATTAATTTCCACAAAGGCAAGGGTTATGTGTGTTTTACCGGATTCTGTATCCTCAACATCCAGGACACCTGAAACAGAAGAAGCACCCAGTGATCATTTCTTGAATAAAGGAATCCGCTGAGGACTGAATGGAACAACGCATGTAGTGTACTCAGCGAGGGCAGGTGTTCGACAAACATTAATTTCTATCCCCACCCCCTCTCCTGTTGACTATGATACCACGACTGCCATAGCAATTGTCTGGAATGGCATATTACTGGGTAAACATAAGTCCCAAAGAATTTGTCATAATTCATAGATGGATGATTCATACAGCATAATTTATAACATCAAAGATCATTCCAAACCTATCTGGATATATCCTTTGGTCAAAATAAAAGATTTTATTGTTTTCTATACAATTCAGCCTGCCTGAGTGGTAGCAGTGGCAAGTTAATAAGCTGAAAGTTCAAATATCTAAATTTTACTGAGAATAAGAGGAGAAAAACCTATGGGTAGGTCTCCTCTTATATGGTAAAATGGAAATTACTTGGGTTCAAATCCCAGCCTACTCTGATGAGCTGTATTCCTTGGGAAAAACTATTTAAATTCTCTGAGCCTGATCTCTTTATCTAGGGGATGGGGATATGATATTCCCCTTTGGCTGTTTCTAGAACTACAGAAATAATGCATGTGAAAAGATGTATCCCAGGGTTTAGATGATGGGAAATAACAAAAGTTAATTTCCACTAGCCAAAAGTCTGGTCCTGATCCTGTTTTTCCTTTGGAGCAGGAAGCAACTAAAGGGAAGTATGGTCCCCTGGATCAGGGCTGGCCCTGTACATGTGCAGGTTATACCCTCTCTCTATGGTAAAAGCAGCTTCCATCTGCTGAGAGCTAACTCTTGGCCGGGTGCTGATTCTCTCCTGCAGTATCTTTAACAACCGTAAGAGTTGTATACTGTTACCATTGTGTAGATGCAGAAACTAAGGACTGGACTGATTAAGTCCTTCAACCAACATTACACAGCTCGTAACTGGCGGAGCCCATCTCCTGACACTGTGCCCTGAGCTGTGTCCACTACTTCACAGTGTTTTGTGCAAGAGCCAAAACCATGCAGAAGCCTCACAGGGCTGTTCTGCCCATAGTTTGGTTTAATTTCCTCACTAGAATATAAAGCACCTCCAAGTAGCAAGTCTGAATGACTCCTCCCTATACTCACAACACCTAGCATTAGGCATGGCACATGGTAAGAGCTTGAGAATTGTTTGCTGGTTGACTGAATGAGTGGGCCTGAATTATTCATCAGAAAATAGGGGTCACTGAGCCCCTATGATGGGCCAGGACAAGCCTCTTCGGGTTGTATCAGAACAACCTGGGTATCGTGATACACGGCTAACCTGAGATGCCTTCATGACATGGTCCCGGGGCCCACCTAATATGGACCTCTGTCACCTCTCCTTGGCCAGCTCAGCACTTACTGCCCAGGGCCAGGCCCTTAACCTAGGAGCATCGTGTAGATTATCACATCCCCGGTAAATCAAATAGACCATTTAAATGTAAAAGAACTTATTTTAGCTCTATTTCTGGACACATGGTTTCTATTTGACACCAGTTATTATGAAAAACAATAACCATAAAAGCTAGTACCCGTACAGAAAATTACAGTTTTCTAAGTACTTTCACATCCATCTCTTCTAATTTTCACAATAATTGTTCAAGGTGGTTCTGATCCACCTCTTTTCACATTTGGGTGTACTGGGGCTCAAAGGAAGTAAGTGTCTTGCCAAAGAACACAGATAAAAACAGTAACTTTGCTCATTCAGAGTCTGCTCTGGACCATACGCTCTGGTGAGCATATCACTTGCATTATCTCTTTTCATCTTCACAATGGCCTTACGGCGTAAGTAATATTGTGTTTCATACATTTCATATGAGAAAAGTGAAGCTTAAATTTCTCAAGGTTGCACAATTGCTAAGAAACGGAGCCAAGATTAACTCTCAGGCCAGGACCCGCCCTCTGGCCCCCTGCTCTGCTCTGCTGCCCAGGGCGACGCAGTAAGTGGACAAAGCAAGGAAAGGTCCCTGCTCTCATGTGCTGACTTTACAGGCAACAGAAGCTTAGAAAATCCACAGATTAACCTCAAGTGCTGCATTCCTTTGTTTTTTTCCTCTTAGTTGAAACTTCCATTTGAAAATTTCTTGAATACCATCTGGCCTTCAGTAACTCTGCATGGAATTTCTGTAAGTGATTTTTCTTAAAATAAATGGCTAATTTCACCCTCTTCTCATTCATCTTATGTCATAATGACAAATCCACCTTCTTCAATACAGTTTACATTATGTTACTCTCTAGTTCAAGACAATGAATGGTCCCTTATTCCCTACTGCATGAAATTTAACTTCCTAAACTGACCTCTACCTAACCACCTCAATGTATTATCTACTTGTTCCTGATACATACCCTCTTTATCACTAAGCTCCTCCTTCTCCCAGAAGTCTTCTCACTACCCCTGACATATTCACCTCCCCTTGCTTCAAACCAGTGGTTCCCAGCAACCAGTAGCATTTAAAAAGTTCTGGCAACTCACACAAATTTTTAGCCCTAAAGGAAAAATGCTAGGACCAAAATAAAGAACAGTCACAAGGAAAATTAGTTGGATATGTATGTATTATATATATATCTATATATTATATAGATATATATATGAAATCTAGTATAATAATCAGATTACGTATGTTCTCTAACATACACCTATATACGAATGTTAAAATGTTGTCCTCGTTTTCTCTCCTGTTTGAGCTGGCTCGATGAATATTTCATCAGCGATCAGCATCTGCCAGAACATAAGGATTTGGTCTCCTATTCCACTTCTATTCAGGCTCAAAAGCATACTGAAGCATCTTACATTATTTCTTAGTTTTCTATCCTCTCCTTTTAGCTAAATAAGCTCCTTCAGAGCAGAGACCACATCTTGTGCTCCCTCCACATTCCCCATAGGACTTAACTAGGCCAGGGCTGCCCAGAGGAGAGCGCGCAATACCTGTGCGTTTGTATATAATCAAGACAACCTGAAATATCGCAGGCAATGCATTTGGAGGGACAATTACCTTTTGGGTGAAATAACAACCCATTTCACCCAATATTAGCTCTCTGGAATGCAGCCCTCCAGCCTGACCTCTTAGTGACCTCCAACTTCATAGAACCCGTTGATCACCTGAAGACTTCTTCACTTATCTCCCTGGTAAATCACTTCACTCACTGTTCCTACCACCCTCCCAAGGCAGGCAGGAGAGGCTGTCTAAAAAGAGACACATCAAAGCAAGCAAATACTTTAACCACAGTAATCAGTTTGTATTCCCTGACAGAGCAAGCAGGTAGATTTTCCAGCAAGCCTTGAGTCTGTGTCTCTGCATAGTGAGAAAGACATTTACAGAAGGAATTAAACACTGCATAAGGTTCCTGGCAGTGTGTGGAAACCCACAAAATATTCTCACCCAATTAAACATTTAATGTGGGCCATCTCGGAAAAGCTGCTATCTTTGGTTGTAGTGAGTGTTTTCCCTTCATCAAAGCCTTTATTTAGGGGTCACCCTTTCCGTTGTCTTCTTTGCTCTCTGATATTTCATGTTTGGTTAATGGGCCATGTCTCACAAAGCTCTCCTTCTTAACTCTTGCCCCTCCCTCTTGCTGACTGCTGAAGATCTCCAGTGTGCATCACAAACATTCCCTGATTTAACCTTCATAACAATCCAGGGAGACAGGTCTTGTCATCCTCCTGTTACAGATAAATAAACTGAGCCCCAGAGATGTAAAGTAACTGGCCTAATGCAACACAGTGATGATGAGGTGGAGCTGGGATTCAAACCCTGGTCCATCTAACTCCAAATGGTCTGGTCTTTTTATCTAGCCCACCATGTTATACAGGGTACCTAGTTGTTTTTCAGATATATGAAGGATTCCTGTCTGAAAATGGAATGAACAAATTACACTCCATCCCTTTGCTGACAGCCAACATAAAGCCAAGAGAGATTAGTGGACCTGCCAGTGAAAAATGTTCCATGAGGACTGATTGTCTTTAAAACTGGTTCACCCAGGAGCTGGTTCAGACTGATCAGGAGGCTAAATTATAGACAGCAATAAAGTAGTTCAGCAATGGTTTGAGTTAAGCCAGGTATAGCTCAGTCTAGTCTACCATTCTGGTAGGAGAATGGTGGTCCCAATTAAAAGAAAAATCATCGGTAAGAAAGTACACAGATCAGTGTCTGACCCATGGCTAGAGCTTAATACATATTCATTTAATCTCATTGACATTCAGTGATGGTTCTTGGCGCAGAACGGCATCTATTTGGCCTGTTCCATATTTTGATGCCATGTTGAAATTACGCTGAGGCCCGTAAAATCATAGCTTTTTGTGCAAAAGGGTAGAAAGCCTAAGAAACCAGGACAAGCTTGCATCCATGGTAGAATCATGAGAGGGTCCATAAAGTTATGTGAGTCATCTGCTGTCACCCACTTTTGGACCACATCGTCGAGTAAGAGCTAAAGGAAAAATGGCTGCAGCCTCCAGTGGAAGTGGTCTGTTACAATTACCCTCCAGAGAGTATTTGTTCCCATCACGGAGTGGGCCAGGAGGCAGCCTCTGAACTGAGAAGAAGCAGGTCTACCTGGGATTGATGGTGTGGTATTCTCGCATCTTTTAGTCAAAGAGCAAACTGACATGTTTTCCTCCCACATAAATTGCCTTTGTTGTTTTTGTTCTCTTTCTGTTAGGAGGCCTGAGTTTGTCAGATACGAGATTTGAAATGGCTGATTGTTCCCCATGAAACCTCATGAAGGACAGCATCACTCCCAAAGACAAATTTCTTGTCAAAGAAAGTAAGATGGCGGCTTAGAAACTTAGCTGGTGAAAATGGGAGAGTTTAAATAGATAGCTGCAGTGTCTTGCTTTAGCCCTGGTTTCTCCTGCTACTTCCAGGTAAGAGCACCACCCATGACCAGGTGGTATGACATCTACAGACTCTGCCAAATCGCCAATATAATTGCATCCTTCTGAGGGAGAGGCAGCATGACCCAGGAAGAAGAGCTATAGCGGTATTGATCAGACAAAAGTTGCTGCTGCTAAGAAATGAGGGGAAATGATCAGGAATGCCATGAAGGAAAAGTGTGGGATTTGTGACTTGAGAGCAAGTCAAAACTTCAGTCTCCAATGGTTACATGACCTTGAGAAAATTATTTGACCTCTCTGGAGACTGGTTTTGCACTTCATTCTGTAAAAATGAATGGGATAATACGTATAAAAACATTTATGTGAGCTATTATACATATATTTTAAAATCTAATAAAAATTCAGGAACTCAAATATATCAACTTATGGGACCTGAGTAAACTGCTATTTCAAAACACAGAGTTTATGCCAAGAATTTGCTACATTAGCAGAAAATAGTTGTTTTGCCTCAGAAGCTTCTGGTTAAAAAAATACTTGGAAGGGAGCAGGCGGCATAATCTAACATGATATTAGTAGGTCAATTCAGAAGATAAACATCAGCTATAATTATCAATACTGTATTGTATATTGTATATTTGAAAGTTGTTTAGAGGGTAGATTTCAAAAGTTCTCACCACAAGAAAAATAAAATTTGTAACTAAGTGATGTGATGGGTATTAAATTGACTTAAGTACTGTGGTGATCATTTCTCAATGTATGCATATATGAAATCATATGTTATATACCTTAAATGAATACAGTGTAATATATAAATTGTATTTCAATAAAACTGGGGGAAAAGGAATATAAAGCTCAGAGTTCCTCCTTTTCATTGGTTTGCTTCTATTTTGACGATGGGGGTAGTAATGTGTGAGGAATTTTTATACCCTAATAGAGCAAATAAGAGGGTGGTTTTTCAAAATTTATGGAATTGATTCCCAGTAGTATTTTGATTGGTCCTCTCTCACATTTTGACAGTAACAAACGTTGCTGTTTGTTTTCTCTTCCCTCTGGAATAATAGGACATCATACTGGTGGGTTAAAGAGGGACCTCATGATGTGAGGGTGCTTATCTGCTTAATATTCTTAAGAGTGCTAATTACTATGAGTGTAAAAAATCAAATAATTTCTAATACATTTCTAGGGAGCATAGAGAAACACTTCTAATAACAGGAAATAGTTGATGAAAGCAATTAATACATCAATGCAGACGTTCTGTTTACCCGTTTGTATTGCCATAGTGTTAAACCAAATACAAAGTAAATTGACCCTTCATCTCTCTTCATCCCCAGCCAACAACAGAAATTTTACGTGAGATGGGGCATGGGATAGCTTTCCCGTGAACCCTGGGGACAGTTCTAAAAGAGAATTACCCCTGCCACCTCTTATGGGGCTTTGTAGTTTTCAAAAGATTTTCTCATATCATCTTATTTGATCTTCACCAACAATTTGGAAAGGCAATTCAATTTAAAGAGATAGGAACAGAGTCACAGGGAAGGCGCCATTTGCCCACTTTGACCCAGCCAAGCAGTGGCAGGCTCAGGACTAGAGTTCTGATTCCATCCCACCCCTTCTCCCACACCGGAAAGGCCAGGGGAAACATAATACCCATTGGTTGCTTATATAAAACTCAGGGACTACTTGAAAGGCAATTATGCAGCAAATATACATGAAGGTTTCCTGGATATAACATTTAGGAAAGAGGAGATACGTTATGGAATGACTTCCTAAAAAATGTGTAGAAAAATCTAAGGAACTATAGGGATTTATAAATCTATGCCCTAATCCAGTTTCCTAATAGTGCCGTCATGAATCTTATGATAAAGTTGCCACTCTCCCAGGTTGTTTTTCCAGCCCTTCAAGTCACAGAGTTCAGAAAGAAAAATCTTTTCAAATTTCAGAAGAGGATAGCATTAAATATAGACTCATGCATCGTATGGGTTTGCAATGAATTCGAACAAAATCAATTTAAATAATGTTTATAGCACTGTTTGAGTGGATAGAATTTTAATGTTTTGCTTGGTATTATCATTTTAAGTTAGAAGGGAAGAAAGGGAAGCAAAAGAGTACAGAGAGGCATATTATAATAAACCCTAAATCTAATAATAAAATTCAAGCCCAGTATGTTTCAGTACTTAATAAGCAAGATGACAAATTTTATTGAATGGCTGAAAATTATAACATGTTGAGTCTATTGCGGATAAAATTCTGAAACACTCACCACACATGTCTGTTCTCCCAAAAGGCCTGCCAATGCTCTCTGGACTGAGCATTGGGTGGGCCAGTGAAGGGTCTGTCACTGCCCAATGGAAGAGCAAAGGCACATGATACATATTTATAGACATGGATATTAGACATTGAATTCCACAACCAGAATTGCCCTTAGAGATCAGGAACTCAGTTCCCTGTTTAGAGGAAGAAAAAAAAACCAGAACAACACACACATACACACACACAAACCAAAAACAAACAACAACAACAACAAAGACCTACAGTGTATAAATGTCACGCTCATTGTCCTAAGTGGCAGAGATGGAACTAGAATCTAGACATTCATATTCTCAGCGACAATTTGGTCCTGGAGGCCATGTATTATATTTTCTTTTTACACTTATCTCAATTCTCGAAGTCTTATAGAAGAAGTATGTATACCTTCATGATCAGAAAAATAATTAATGAAGGAAAAATATACTAAAAGAGTAACAGAGGAGGTGGCACCCTTGGTTGTAGAGTGTTTGGGAAGATGGCAGAGGCGGATTAAGGTCGGTTGAGGTCCTGGACACAGAAGGAAATATTGGGCCCCTTAAAAAAAAGAGAGAGAGAGACAGGGAAAACAAAAATCCATGTTAACCATATTTTTAAATAAATAAAAATATTATGTACTATTAATGTTTTATTTCCAATAAAAGTTGAATATAATATATGTATTGCACATATGAAACCAAACTTGGTGTCATTAGAAAAAACTGTAATGTTGGGGTTTTGCGGGGCCCTTCAGAAGTCGTGGCCCAGGGCGCCCGCCGTTAAAGCTGCCTCTAGGGTGGGTTTAGATTGAGAAATGGTGACAGAGATGGCATCTGAGAAGAAAAGGAGAGATTAGAGTGAGTGGTGGAAATATAGTGGAACAAAGACAGTAAGACCAGAGTGTGTAGGCTGTGCTGTGGGCCTTTGCAGAAGAACAACAACAGAGGTCTTTGAAGGATGACTCATTCCCCTTTGTATCTCACCTTTTTGCTATATTCTGGAAGGAAGAGAAGAAGGGTAAAATAGAGGGGGAAAGGGAGAGAGGGAACAAATGGAAAAATATAAGAGTGAGGGAAGTTGAAACCACAGTGTGGAGATTTTGCAGTCTTGATTCTTGGAATTTAGACTTAATTTATGAAATGATAAGAAGTCACCAAAAGCTTTTGATTAGGGAAGGCACTTAGCAGTGATAAATAATAATGATAAATTAAAAGATGGAAAGACTAGAAATTTGGAGATTTGAGATTTCCAGAATTTCTCATACTGCTGTTTCTTATCTCCTTACCTTTGATATTTTGGTTAAAATTTCCAATACTGAATTACCAAACTGTTTTGAACATAGGTGCTCAAAAGATTTCTTAAGTTGCCTTTTTTCTTAGTGTTTTATAAGTCTTGGGTTTGAAAAAATGTATTAGAATTAGCTTAATTGATTCTATTAATCTGAATCAGAATTGTGGGTTTAAAAGCTGTGGTTTATTTTAACAGAAAAACCCAGTTAAATAAAAATATCAAATTTTAAATGACTAAAAGCTCAGTCTTTGAGATAAAACCACCCTGAAATATTTTAAAAGCCCTCGGTATGCCATTATCAAAATATAGAGTTTATATAATTTATAAAAAAGCACATACACAAAAAGCCTTCCTGCACAGAATTCTAAAAAACAATCTTTTCCAACCAAGGTAATGAATATGGTTAACTAAAGCAGACAAGTAAGTTCTCACTCCAGTGCTCACCTGCACCGTGGTCTCCATCTTCCAGGACACCAGTGTTCTCATGGGATAAGGTCTCCAGGGACAAAATCCTCAAAAAGCCAACCCTACAGATGACCAATGGAGTGTGGGGTTACGTCATCCCTAGCCTCTGCTGAAGTTTACAAGAGGGAGACGGTGTGCAATATGTAGAGATGAAACCCCAGGTTTTTGGAGACGAGGCTATAAAGCCCTGCAGTTGAGAAGAAGAATAAAGAATGGTCCGAAGTGGGGATGGTAAATAAGGTAGAGCAAAAACTCATGAAATAATGAAGTAACAGAAAAGGACTGAGCAGACAAAAGCAAACCAGTGTGAGACAGACCTATACAAACTACCCAATCAACCATGTGGCCTTTAGAATGAAGGGGTCATTCATGTGTTGCAAAAGATTAAGTGAATCTGGAAGAGCCATAAAACCTTACTTGGCTGGAAAAAGAATTGAAAGCTGCACAAGAATTCAACTTGTACACAAACAAATATTGGGTGATACTACCAGGAGTTCAGAGATGCTCTTTGCTGGGAGTCCAGTGCATTTGGAGAAAATGGTTTAGGAAGTTTTAGGAACAGGACACACAACTGCGACCTTATAAATATACACAAGGCAAGTGAATGGTGAAGAACTTACAGGAGGTACAAACACACCTGAACTAACACAAATCACAAGAACATAAATTGTCCAGTGTAATTAATGATAATGTCATTTATCATTAAAACCTTATTTATCTCTTCGGTAAGTCAACTGTCTGAAACTATCAGAGAAGTTTTGCATGTCATGTTTTTCATCCTGGAAGAATAATGTATTTCAGGACATGTTTCACTTAAAAAAATTTTTTTTTTTAATCAGTTTTCTTTTTCTCTTACTTGTATTAGAATTTTATTGAGAAATTCTGCTCCATTCATCATTACTCCACAGGAGCAAGGGCACTTCTCATGTACCAGGGTCTTGCTTTAACCCCTGAGAGATACAACAGCAATGGGATTAAGAATGTAACACACACACACACACACACACACACACACACACACACACAGAAAGAAGGAGTACAAAAATCCATTTGTGAGCCAAAGAACTTTGAGTCTTATTTTAAGGATTCTGGAAGCCTGTCTTGGGAAAAAAAATCACATTAAAAACTCATCTGCCAAGGCAAGTGACTAATTATTTTGGAACACAATGAATACAAACAGTGAGGCTGGGGTTCGGACTTAGAAAAGAGAGAAGACAGGTACTTTCTTAATGTCAGGAGCAGACAAGTAGTAACTCAGCAAAAACCAAAAACAACAAAGAAACCATACCGGCTACAATTAGGAGAGGCTGCCCATGATGACACATCTGGAGAGAAGAAGTCAGATGATGTAAATAAAATGTTCAGTCAAGATGATGCTAAGTGGTCAGTGAGGCTGTATTTGAAAACGATTTAAAGTTAGAGGATTAAGAAAACCCAGGAATCTCCCCGGAAATTTCTGCTGTGGTCAAAGGCATTGCTCTATGTGCTAGAGATCAGGTTCACCCCCGGGTTTCTCTCAGAACTGCCTTCTCAGTAAAAAACAAAAACAAAACAAAACAAAACAAAACAAAACCACAGAGTACAAAATCATCATTAGAATGACCGTTTTCTTGGAGCAGATGGGACATGTTGAAGGGAGCAGAAGATAAGGATTTTGTCCTCAGGTTTCTCCTTAACCCTCTCATTTTGGTGTCCCTCTCAGTTCAGTCATCAACAGGATGGGCAGACATGTCACATTCAGGAAATGCACAGAGGTTAAATAGTCTGCTGCCATCTGTCCGCAATTAGGAACAATCGCTGGGCTTGGCGAAACACGGAAAGTATTTCCCTAGGCTGGGCAGTGAATTCACTCATCTGACATGGTTGATAGCTGCTGTCCTGTGTGGGTCAATGTGCTCACTCAAGGCCCTTTTACACTGACAGTCTTAAAGTAGGGACTCCACCTTCCCAGAGGTAGTAATAAACCAGGACAGAAACTGGGAATCCTGCTAGAGAGGGATAAAGGTATTTTTCCGAAGACATATTTAGATCGATGGGCAGAAGGGCCATCAGTCTAACACACTGCCAGGCATTCAGTGCTCGGTTGAGGGACTCATGTCACAAGTCAGACAGGAGGCAGATCAGGGACTCAGCAACCAGAGCCCATGGACAACCAGGGGACTGCTACTCCTTCCGTCTGAAATTTCCTCCTTGCGTACTTACATCTTATAGCCTAATATTCCCATCCTTCAGGGTCTCACTCAAGCGCTACTTCCTGCAGGAAGCCTTCCTAGCTTTAGGCAGCCATGTGATATTGCTCTCCCCTCTAAATCCCTGTGATCTAGCTTCTCCTGCAACCTGTGCAGCATCTTCATTAAACCCAGTAGCGTGTAAGAGCTCAGATCTGGAACCAAACTGCCTTGATCCGGAAACCTCCTTATGTACTACAGTGTCAGTATTTGTAAAATGGAATCACACTAGAACCTACTTCACTGGGCTCTTGTGAGGACAAAGTGAGGTCACCATTAAGTGCCTAGCGCGTGAGAAGAACTACACAGGTGCTTACAGTTACAATTACTTGGGGGTAAAAACCTGTACTTCTCACCTACCTCTAACAGGCAATAGCTCCGTGAGGTCAGGATCTGGCTTAATTTGTTTTGTCCCAAAGTATCGCATAGTGCTTAGGACAGAATAACATGCATGCATAGTGACTATAACATTTATTAGGTTTTTTAGATGCTTGTATTTTAAGAGCAGAGGTAGGGAGGCGGGCAAGGCCAGGCACCAGGGTCTGAGAGGACTGACCATTCTCTAGGCCAGCTTCTGCCAAAGCACCCAGGGACTCAACGAACCAAGTTAAGCAGGCTGGCCAGGCTCGGACAAATGTCACCATCAAGGAGGCTTAATCCATTAGAAAGAGAGTGGCAGTGAGGAACCCCTTATAGAAACAGACACGCAATGTAAGACAGAGCTAAGCTTCTTTGGGTTCTTTAAGGTCATCATGCCAATATGAGAATAATTTGTAAGACCCAGGGAGCCAATAATATCCAGGGCAATGGGACAGAGTAGACTGAGGTATTATGGTCAGAAAGATGTGGATTCAAATCCTGCCTCTACATGTGGCTAGTTATATGACCTTGGGCCAGTATGTAAGCTTCTCTGCAAAACAGGAAAAAAATCATACCTAATATCCAGGATTGGTGGAAGGATTAATAATGAGTAGTTAGTCAAATTTTGGACCCATGGCAGATGCCCAACAGTTGGCCTCTGAGCATAAGATTCAATTCTAAGTCCTAGGGATGGTGGGCCTGGTGTAGCTTGGGAAGAGGCCGGACTGGACAAGGATGAACTCGTCCTTGCTGGCGAGGATAGAGGAGGCAGGGGAGGGGCCTCGCCCAGCCCCTCCATTGTAACATTTTTGCATACAAATTGACCATACAAATATTCTTTGGTCCATTCCCCTAGAATACCTCCACCTTCATTACTGGAATCACCCAAGCAGAAAGTGTAATCCTGTGGTGCTTCCTTTGAAGGTAAGTTAAGCTGGGGGCTGGGGAAGAATGGGACAGAAAAGGGGAAGCCAGTTAAAGAGTAGAGATATTCGGGGGAATCAGAGAACACTTGAGTTGAAGTTATGCAATTCCCCAACAGCTTGCTGAAAAATGAGAAAAATCACTCAATACATTTTGCCAAACAGCTGCTTTGATTGATTTTTTTTTAAAGCCTGAACCCAAGTTGTCCAGTTGTGAGAATTGTGTAGCCTAAGCCACAGACTGTGTTGCTCTCAGAAATAATGGATGGCTTGAAGCAAGCACTTCTAACGGGCCAAAGAATGGCACTAAGAACTCTAAAGGGAAAGGTAGAGGAAAGAAAAATAAGCAGATTTTCCAAAGCTTGGCTACCTATACATTACTAGAGGAACCCTCAGTTCTTTAAGATGTATGTAAAAATTATATACAAACAAGGAGGGACCCCAACAAGCACAGAAGAATTAGAAGTATTTTTCCAGCAAACAGACTGCACAGAGTTGGGGCTATTTAGAGGCTCTCAGAGCCAATGATTCAAAGATACTCATTTATTTCAGGTATTAGTAGTTGATGGACTTCTGGGCTTATTTTCTCCACCTTTTCTTCTAAAAAGACAGGGTACTATGACAGAAATTAGCTGAAGACAGGTGGACAGTTTATTGCTGCTTCCTGTGTTGTTTTTCTTTCTGCTAAGTCACTTGTAAGTGTTCGCTTGTACATTAAAATACATCCTCATTTTAAAGTGGTTGCCAAGAACTCAAACTGAAAAGGGAGTCCTAGGAAGGAGGGTAAGTCTTTATGTGCAGAATGGTCAACAGAAAGCCATTGACCAAATTATAACTATCTCTTCATTCATCTGCCAGGCCCTGAGGCCTTCACATGCCCTAACTTCATATGATTGCATATCCCAGGGATAATTTTAAAAATGCACAAATTTTATTTTATCAAAATAATTAATGTTCACATTTTAAAAATCAAGTACTACTAAAAGGTCTATAACAAACAATTGCATTCCCCTGGCCCACCCCACAGTCTGGCCCCAGGCAACAACTTGAAACATGTTAGTTCTTTCTTCTGGTATCCATGCCCACATCTCTAATAATATACTCACAGCGCTTTTCTCTTGATTAATCTTCTGAAGACATAATTTATTAATTTCCTGGCATTTTGGTTGAGAATTTAGCTCTCTTATGTCATCCCACCTCTTCTTCCATCTTCCCAATATAGATATTGTCTCAGTTTTCTATTTTTGGATAACAAGCCACCCCAAAATTAGTGGCTTAAAGAAATAATGATTTTTTTATTTCTCCGGAGGCTCTGCATCTGCTGGGTGGTTTTTCCACCAGTCTTTCCTGGCTTTACTCACGTGACAGCATTCAGCTGGTGGACTGGCTCACAGCCGAACTTACCTGGGGATTTCAGTCAGAGCTCCTAGATCTCCCCCGCACGTTTCTCTTGGGCTTCCTCAGAGCATGGCGGTTTCACGGCAGCATTCTAGAAGAAAGCATTCCAAAAGCTTGAAAATGGAAGCTACAAGATCTCTTACAGTCAAGCCTCAAAAGGATCCATCATATCTTCTACCCCATTTTATTGGTCAATGTATGGGGCAGGGCAAGGCAACACTAATAACCTAGCCTACTTCAACTATAATGAGAAAACTGAAGCCAAATGCTGGTGAAGTGATCATAAAAAAACAAACAAACAAGAATTAGGATGTTTTTAATGTGTTTCCTAGCCTAGAAAAGGTACATTCCAGGCAATGTGTATATTCACTGAAAAACATAATCTTTGGAGAAATAGACCTAGTTTTGAACCTCTGTTTCCCTACTTACCATTTGGTGAGCTAGCACACATTTAGCTCTTTCAGTCTTGGCTTCCGGATTTATAAATTTTAGATATTAATACCTACTTCATAGATTTTGGGGGAATTAAATATGATAGTGTAGATCAGGCTTATGTGCTGTGTCTATACATTGTAACTTTTCAATAAATGATGTTGATGTTATTATTAAAGGAACTTCCCAAATGTATCATTAAAATTCTGTCAGAAATCTTAGAAGAATTAAGATAGGAAATATTATCTTGCCTCACCAAAAAAAGTATGCTGCAAAAATATGTAATGTGTTTAATATCTATCCCAAGTAGTTTCCTGGAACAAATGATTAAATTGAATATTTTTTAATGCTAGGAGAAAGAAAAAGAAAGATGAGGAAAATAATATGTTCAAGAAACACAAATTCACCTTAAACATTTCTTTGTAAAATAAGATGGTAAGAATATTACATTCGGTGTACCTGACCACACCAAAATATTTTACAATGTTTCCCTTTAATAGTTATAAATAAAAGTGTAGAAATGAGGATATCTTAACAATACGGTATAGTGGATTTGTAACTGAAAGGACCAATACTACTATATGTCAAGAAAGGCATGATATGGACTCCGTCTTGGCCCTATATTGTTCACTCATTCAGTTACTCAAAAGTTACTTACTGAACACCTACTGTGTACTAGGTGTCTTCTGAGGCATTAGAGATGTAGAAAGAAAGAAACAAACTTTAAATTGAGGACTTAGATGAAGGCATAGAATGTTAAACCAAATCCTCTTTGACACAAATTGGCCCAGAGAGTAAATGCACTGAAAAGAATGATCAAGATTCAAAATGATGTCAACAGATTATAGCAGTAGATCAACTCAAGCATTTAGTCATGCTACTCTTGAGAACTTATTTAATGTCTCTGAGCCTCAGCTTCCTTATGGGTAAATGGAGACAGTGATATATATACTGATTGATTTGTTTTGAGCTTTAAAGATAATGTATGTAAAGAATATAGCACGGTGCCTGGAATACACTAGATGCTTAAAATGTAATAGCTTTTATTAATATGGGAATTATCTTTTCACAAAAAATCATTTTTCCATGTATGTAAGGATTCTCAGACTGTTTGAGAAGGCCAAGAAGAAAAGTAAATGGTACAAAGTTAAAATTCCTCTCTTTCCACAAAGGAATTTCTGTTCCTGTCATATTAGGCTGGTTGCATGTATTTTAAATCAACATTTTAAAAAAATTTAGTGGTATTCCTTTCACTGAGAAATTATCTCATGCTATCAAAATGATCCTCTTCTGTAACCGAACACAGGTTGGATGAAGAAGCAGGAAAATGCTAGAAACAAGGCTCAAGTCCAGGTCCCTGTGATTTCATTTCCCTTTCTCTCTCTCCTCTACCACAATACCTCTGGCACGTGTTTCTGCCTATGATGACCTGCAAGTCCTTAGCATTACTTTAAAATTTTCTGCTCACTAGGTATACCATACTCGGCTAACTCCCACTCCCCAGAGACAGTCCGTTCTACAGGTCCTTGTCTTTGTGATGTCACTATAGCAGAAATGCTAAGTTTAGGCCAAAGATCTTTGAGCTATTAAAATCTCACCATCTTAATAATACTATTATAATTGTATTTACATACAGTCATATTTTAAATACATAACCATTCTACATATAGTTTTGTGTCACTTATTTATTCACTCATTAAATGAA
Organism: Mormoops blainvillei; assembly: GCA_004026545.1. Lineage (NCBI taxonomy): Eukaryota > Metazoa > Chordata > Mammalia > Chiroptera > Mormoopidae > Mormoops > Mormoops blainvillei. Next base: position 118,157 of record PVJD01004141.1, on the reverse strand, counting down.
TTATTTATTGATTGTTGGCTATGTTCCAGGCACCATTTTCGGAGTGAGAACTATAGCAGAGAACAACAAAGTCCTTGATCTCATTGTAATTATATGCAGTAGAGGAGATAGGCAACAAACAATATAAATCAGTAAAATATATTTAATGTCAGATGATAAATGTTAAAGAGAAAGAAAAATATGCAAAGGGGTTAGAAGTCTGAGTGGGTAAGAGGTGCACTTGAAATTTTAGAGAGATTCCAGGAAACATTTTGCTGTGAAGTTAACAACTAAGTACACACCCGCAGGAAGGAAGATAGGGAGCCCAATGGTTGTCTGTGGTGTGGCAGACAGAATTCTAAAATAACTCCAAGGTCCCATTATCCCCTTGGTTTCATTTCCATGATCCTCTTCTGTAACCGAACACAGGTTGGATGAAGAAGCAGGAAAATGTTAAGTTACATGGAAAAGGGGATTTTGCAGACATTAAGATTGGGAGAGTACACATTTGAGCCTAACCTAGTCACATGCCCCCATAAAAGAGAAAGTTTTCTCCAGCTGATAGCAAAAGAGAAACCCAAATTAAAATGAGAGGAACACAAGACAAGGGAGGTTCTCCATTGCTGAGAGGGATGGAGCCACATGGAAGGGCCTGGAAGAAGATTCTAAGAATTGACAGTGAACTCTGGTTGACAGCCAGCAAGAACATGGGACCCTCAGTCCTACAATTGCAAAAGGTAAAGTCTGCCAATGCCCTGAATAAGCTGGGAAGCAATTTCTTCCCAGAATCCCCAGATGAGAGTCCAGCTGGAATTCACCTTGATTTCGCTGTGTAGGGAGCTGCTGACTGAGCCAAGTGTGAGCAAGTGAGGACGCGAAGTGGAAGGGCACTGTTTCGTGTGTGTGAGCCTAAACATAATGATGTTTTCATTAGCTACACAATATTCTCAGGCGCACCACAATTTACTTAGAACTTCCCCCCTGACTAATTCTGGTGCTTGAAGTCTTTTTGTTATTAGATACTGCTGCAAGAAATACCTTCATACATATAGCAGTTTTCCCGAGTCTGCTAATTTGACTTTCAAAAGATTGCTATTTTACGATAATGTATGGTCCCCAATTTTCCTGGACCGTTGCAAGCACTGAGCTTTGTCACTTTTTTTTCTACTTTAATAAGCAAAAGAGTTGCAACAATTAAAAATATTTTCTATGAATCCAAGAATGAAGATTTCTACCACTTTGTCTCCTCATAGCATTGCTGTTCATTGATTTTTTTGAAAGAGGTAATGTTGCTTATTGAGCTACTGACAGGAGAGGCAATCAATTTCAAAGAGGTTTCAGACTAGATTTGGATCATAACTTGTTCCTCTTTAATCCTCTGGTGTTTCAGGTTCTTCATCTAAGAAATGAAGACAGAGTTTGGCATTGCATGAAAACAATATTTGTAAAGCATTTACAGAAGTGCCTCCTTAAATTTCTTCCTATTAACCTACATCTATACATTTTCTTTTACAACAAAAAAGTGCTGTATAGCACAAAGAACTTGATTGGATTAAGTAGTCCTCAATCATCTTATCAGCAGACTGTGTGACCTTGAGTAAGTTACTTCACCTCTTTGTGGCTGAGTTTCTGCACCTATATAATGAGGAACTTGGAATAATTTTTGGCCAATTCCTGCATACTCTGAATGTCTATGACCTTTCATAATAACTATCTATCAAGTCAGACATGGGAACTGGTAAATCCTATCCTCTCTCCACAGATGCAATGAGTCTACATTTTACCCCCAAATTAGTTATTTCTGACCAGCTCCTTCAGATACCCCCTTTTAGAGTTCCCTAATCCATCTTGTTTTCTCTGTCATCTCTTCAAATAGTTACACCTTAACTTCTACTTTTAAGGTAGAAAATTAAACCTAGATGTCCTCTTCTTTACCAAAAATACCATTAATCAAAGAATTAGAGACATTAAAAATGTATATTTATACCACTGAAAAGCAAAACCCCAATAAATAGCTATGAGAAACTTAGCCAAGTGCCAAAGAATCAAAGCACAAATAAATGAGGAGTAGGAAGGGTGATAAAATCACAGATCCAGAAGATATTTTAAAAATCATAAATGAATAACTGCTACTTTGTTTTTATATATTCTTTATGTATGTCTGTAATATTTATTTAAAACATAATTTAATGCCTGTAAATTATTTCATTTTTTAACTGTTTTAACTATCCCCCTTATTCTTAGATATTTAGATCACCTTCTATTAATTCCATTATAAATATTTTTAGGAATATCTTTATATAAAACTCTTTGCACAGCTGATAATCCTTTGGAATACATTTTTACAAGTGGAATAGCTGGGTCAAAGGGTATAAACCATTTTAGACATTGCAATATATCTAATGTAATTGGTTTTCAGGAAATGTGTACCTATTTACACTCCAAAGGGCATCAGATGAGGGTCCATCCGATGATAATTTTCTAGCATAGGTTATTTTTAAAACCTTTCCTAACTTGGTAAGTTAAAATTAATTAATTGTTCATTTGGCTTTATCAGTGGGGATGAGCTTATTTCTATACTTTTATTTTCATCTGTTCTTCCTTTACTTTTTCTTTATATACTGAGTAATTTTTGATACTGTTGACACGGAAGGTCACATGGTAGAGAATGTTGACTTCTTTAAGAAGGCACTTAACTTGGCTTCAAGCTGCAAATTCTGTCTCTTGGGTAGCCACTCAAATCTAAGTTCAGTTATTTAGCCTTCGCTAGACTAAATAACTTGTAATCTGTTTTGTGTTTGCATGTTCCAAGGGCCAACCAGGTATCTGGATAGTCATGCATAAAACTTGGGACTTCCCTCTCTGGAAATATTTCCCCTATCCCTAACTCTCCACAACCTATGGTTGCCCTAAACTCTGTTTATTGGTTCTTTAAGAAGGAACAATCCTAGTTTTTACGCCTGTGTTTTGGCCAACCTAAAGGGCACAGATCTAGGGCCTGCCCTCTGGCTAAAGAACCATCTACACACACAAACATGCACACACAATGGAGAAAATCAGCAACTTCTATTCTGTTTTTTTCGAAACATGGACTTTCCTTCAAGATGTACCTGTGTTTGTTCACTCTTCAGTCTTTGGGTAGTTATTTTTTATATTTTTATTTTGCAGTTCAGAGTTGTCATCTGCAGAAGAGTTAGTAAGATGAGCGTGCTTGGCCGTTACTGAAAGGAAAACCCCAGAACCATAGACAATTAATTTTCACTTCCACAAAGACTGTTTTTTACACTCCCCCCAACTTTAAAATGTGAAATAATTCCCAAGAACACCTCAAGGAAGCTCAGTTTCTCAGCATTCCGATGCTTCTCTTTGAATATATTTACAGAACGTTCCCTACAAAACCTGCTTGTTGTAACTAGAGCTGCCTAGTTAGCTTCACGCATACACAGAAAACTGCACCTGAGCTCATACTGAACAAGATAAGAAAGGTACTGGGGGACTACAGGGCCCAGAGACCAATTAAGTCTGAGGTAAGGAAGGGATTTTCTTCCACTAGCTAAATGGAGACCATCAGCAGAGGCTCTAACCACAGATAATTCGACGCTGGCCCCATACCTTCTTCCTGAATTTGAACAAGGATCAATGGCTGCAAGGACTAATCTAATATGAGCCCTGGATGGCTTTCCCGTTTGCACTACTTTGGGCTTAGCAACAATCGCTCATCTATGATTCCCTGGCACAAAGAAATGTGATACTTTGAAGCTAACAGGTATTTGTTAAGATCTCCATACTCCCTTTCATCTTAAGAGGATGTTAGGATTTGCCTAATTTGACCCATACTTTTACTTGTAAGGAACGCACAGGCCAAAACGGGGAAGACCCATCGAATGTAACATGAGAAGGAGCCGAGCTCCATCCGAATGTAGCTGAGCTGACTCTCATTCTGGCAATCCGACCCTCAGCTGCACATCCAGTGCTTCAGAGACACTCTGCTTGCTATACGGTGTATCCTCACCTTTTCTCAAGGTTAGACTCGAAACTGTTCTGAATGGAAGAAAACAGTGTGCTCAGTTGTGTGATCTCCCTCTCCTGAATTCAGCAATATGACAAAGTGATCTTTGCATTTAATGGTTGGCTGTTCATCCAAAATCAGACTGGCAAGTAAGGGCTTGTGGTCTGTCTTGTAACTCTGCTGTCCTCGCTTCCCCACCTCCTCCCGTCCCATTACCTTCTCTGTGGCTCTCTGCTCTCCTTCCACCTGTGTTCCATAGGATCGAATGCATCAGGACTCGTCCACGTGTAAGTCAAGTTGCAAAAAGGAACCGGCCAGGACAAAGTTAGGTCAAGTCTGAATCGTAAACTTCCTCTCCTGTGAAGTGTTTGGTTTTCCATAAGCAGTAATTTCAATCATTCATTTGTTGTGTAAAAATACATGAACATGTTCTTACTCATCAGCCTTCCTCAATTATGCTACAGGAAATGAAACAGAGCCATTCAGTATGAAGAAAAAGCTTCTCCATGTTAAGAAATATCTCCTCAGGGGGGATAGATGGTGACAGACAGAGACTTGACTGGGATGGTGAACACACAATACAGGGCACAGATGACGTGTTATAGAATCGTGCAGCTGGAACCTGTAGAATTTTGTTAACAGTCTCACCCCCAATAAATTCAATGAAAAGAAAAAAAAGAAAGAAATTTAAAAATGAATTTACTAAATAAATAAAGAAATAAAAAATAGAAATACTCTCCCTAAGACCTAGCTACCAGCTCAGGCAAATCTCGTGGGACATCAAAGCCCTCAGCATGGAAAAGTCAGCGTAGATGGAGTTTCACATTTTAAGAGTTGAAAAAAAAAATAAATAAAACCTGCCTGTCTTCAACAGCCTGTAAGATCTCTCTTGTCTCCAGGCAGGAGAGATTCCTCAGGTATTACCCACTTTATCATAGCATTCCTCATCTCTCCTTTTATCTTGTGCCCTTCTCCTCTTTTCAAGATCATAAATCAACAGAGACAAGTCTTCATTCTTTTTGAAAAGAGAAGGGGGGAAGTCTAGACTTCTCCTATTCCATGGCAAAGTGAACAACCTGATAAATCTAACTACCTGCTTCTCAGGTAAAACCTGGAAATATTGCAAAACCCGAGTGGGCAATCCGTAACCAGGAATTCTGCAGCACCAGTCCAAGGTCTTTTTCACACTCCCCTCGAGTGCAACAGCAGAGGAAGCCCATGTGGGAAATGGCAGATTGGTTCAAGAGACTCCAGATTCCAGAGAGGGGTCAGAGTCAAATCCAAGAGTGTGTGACAGCTGAAATTGTCCATGATTTACTAATTGCTGAAGGCAGCGACCCGGCCATAAAGAGCAAAGGCCAAAGGGAAAGCTTGGTGCCCATTGCTGGCATTAGGTTTCTGTCTAGAGGAGGAGAAGACAGCAGAAAACTGAAGAACATTTGGAACTAATTAGCTGGAATAAGGAAACTTGAGGCTAAAAGGTGGGGGTGGGATCAGGGCTGTACTATTCCTTAAAATTAGAAATAGTTGGTCAATTTCACCAAGGGCTCTGCTTCTTATTTTTCTTGTCCTCAACATAACATATACATAGCTGATAAAAAGCCTCATCTTTCAGCTTCCTGCTATATTAAGGATCTTATCTATAGAATAATACAGCTTTAAAAAATGAAAGGAATCAGCAGATATTACTGTTTTCCTCAAGGATGAACCTGGGAATGTGGGAGACATTAAAGAAAGAACTGAATTTTAGTCAGGCAGACATAACCTCAAATTTTCACTCCAGTGCTTACAGGCTCTGTGACCCTGAGAAAGTTAGATACCTCCACTGAGATTCTGTCTTCTCATCTGCAAGAGTCAGCCCATACCAATTCCTTCACATGGCTGACACGAGGATAAAATGAGATAAAATATAAAAATCACCACCCCACCATGCTCAGCATACAGCTATGCCCATTAATTAGAGGTCCCTTTTCTTTATGCCTTATAAAAATTACATAAAAAGTCATTTTTATCCATCTGTAATTCTAGAAATCAAGGCATAAAACAAAGCCACAGTACTTAAAATAGTGTACTGTTGTTTCAAGAATAGACATATATATCAATGATACAGATTGAAAATCCAAAGACTTGCCCTATTCATAGGTAGAAATAAGTGCAAGCTGAATTAAAGACCCATATTTGGGAAAATAAAACTGATTTTATGCCAATAAAATGAAGGACAATAACAAGACCTTGAAGTCGAGAAGACTTTCTTAAAACCAGCTACATAGCTATTTTTGCTACATAAGAAAAGGAAAAAAAATAGACATTTGAACATGAACAGAGGTAAAAGACAAGAGATAATCTGGAAGGAAATGGTCACAGCCATGAAACAGTCAGATACAAAGCAGACCAAGGATAAGCATCAGAAGATGTCAAATAATTCTCGCATGTCTATTCAAAAAAGCCCAAAAGTCAATGAAAATATGGTTTGAAGCACACAAGTAGGTAACCTAGAGGTAAAATCAGAATTGTCCTATGAAAAATGGCTTCTTCTTATTAATAATCAGAAAATATAAATAAAAATAACAATAAATTACCATTCTGCTTCCAGTTTGGCAAAGATTTAAAAGTTTGGTAATACCAAGTATAGACAAGCAAGGGTCAGTGGCAGTTGAGGGGAAGGAGAGTAAAATTAAACATAGTTGCTCATGGTCTTGACATTGACAACCAATCTGAAGGGCAAGGTGATGGTATCTATGATATTATTTACCCCAGGCCCCAGAAATTTGTTTCTTTATATATCTGTCCTGGATAAAGGCTTGCATATACACACAAATATTTGATACAGTATTGTTTTTAATATGAAAACAATATTTTAAATATTTATCCACAGAGGAATGGATGAATACAATTATATAAACACGAAGAACTATTATAAAATGATCAAAAAATAAAGCAGATTTGCACGTATTAACATGGATCACTCAAACGCCCTCCCCCTAGAAAACCAATATAGGGTAAGGCAAAAGTAGGTTTACAGATGTGAGTATGCAAAAGAGTTTATTTTTCTTATTATTTATTAATTATTGTATTATGTTCCATACAAATAACTATAAACCTACTTTTGCCCCACCCTGTATATTTCTCCCAATATATCAATATGTATGGAAAATATAAAGAATTTGAGAAACTCTCATCAGACAAATTCATCATGTAATATGCTCTAAGTATTAATGACAGGACATTAGTACGGGGACAGGAGTTTTCAGGAGACTACAGTTTAATCTGTAATGGTTTAAATTTTATAAGTTTAACTGGTTTATGTATTATTTACATAAATTTAAAGTGAAATATGTACAAATATTACAAAAAGATACAAATATCTTAAAATATTGACAGTGATTTATTTGGAGTGGGACAGGGAGAGATTATGGGTGATCACTGTTCCTTCTGTGTACATCTCTATAATTTAAAAAAGTTTTCCAAAGAGAAAAATGATCACTATTTTCTAAGGATACTCCTAAAATCCCAGGTTATGGCATGAGATTCCAAGCTAAACTGGTTCAGAAAAAATGTTCTTGCCCAGTTTTGCAAGTACAATCTCACTTAACTTTTGTATTAATTCTGTGAAATAGTTGTTATTATTTCCATTGACAGAAAAGAAAATTAAGGTTCCAAGAAGCTGGACCATTTGCCCAACTTCACATAACTATAGAGTCACAGAACTGACAGCCCAGTGAATGTCTTTGGGTATCAAAGTTAATACTTCTCCCACATACTAGAGTTACCTCAATGCAAGCATTTATGCCACTTTAAAAACAAAACTATAAAACTATTCTTTTACAAATTATAAGGTTGCTTTGCTGCTAAATGATTTTGAAATCTAAAGAAGAGATAAATAAGTTTTTAAAATATATAGTCATTTTGTGGACATATTTGCCTGTAAATAAAGGAGTTAAACAACCTATTTAGGAGAAGAATATTACTGGTCCCAAATAGGGCTAGTAGTGTGTAGAGGAGACATTTGCACCAAAAGGAAAAAGCCTTTGTTCAAACACAATATCCTTGTGCAGTGTGATAAAGCAGCATGGGATTCCATAGAACCAACTGCTAGCTAGAACTGTATTAGCAGGACCTCAACTCTAGCCTAATACCAGGAGAACTTATTGCCTTACATAACTGGCTTCAGGCATATCTGCAACCAGAGGTTCAAACAGTGTTATTGCACTAGCGCTCTCTCTCTCTCTCTCTCTTTTTTTCTCTCTCTCTCTCCTTCTTTCTGTGGTTTTAAGTATGCTCTAGGCAAGGGACAGTATATGTAACTTTCAAGTTCTCTAAATTTCCATGGATATACTTTCTTACAATCTGAAGAAGAGACGAGACCCTCTTTTCCTCCATGCGAATCCCTGAGAAATAAGTTGGCCATGCCACGGCCATCTCTGTGGCTAGTGGGATCGGTCAGTCCTGAGCCCTTATTACCACCCCTTTAGCTCCAGGGAAGATAAAGTCAACCCCACTCAAATCAAAGGGATTAAACTGGATTATTACAGAATGGGTAAAAAGAGGTTAACCAAGCCAAAGGAATTCTGGGCAGACAAAAAAAATATGACCACAATAGAGTCTCAGCTTTTGACAGTGTTAGGTATGGGGTCACTGGAAAGCTGGTAGGGAAAAGAGGGGAAGACATTATGACAAATGAATTACACTGTCTTCCTGAGGATTAATTGGTAGCTGGAGGAAAAATGTACCTAACACAGCATCTGGCAGATAGAAAGGGTCTCATAAAGTTTGTTTCTTCATTGATTATTCAAAGGCAGGGTGGTTCTGAACTACTTCTATCACTTCATCCCAGAGATTTTGTCAATTAGCAAGTCCAACTGAGCAATAGCGCAAACCCTGTGGAATGGGGAATAGAATTGCAAGCCCATTTCGAATTGTCCTTTGCAAGTCTACTGAAAGCCAGGAGGCTGCGTGACCTGGGAGTCCTAACTACCACAGGAACAGAAACTGTAGTGACATTTATTGCATGCTGACCGTGTGCCAAGTAGTCTGCTAGCTAAGTGCTTAACATGCGTTGTTTTTCACATAATCTTTACCATAACTAACGAAGTAGATATTATTATCTTTTCCATTTTACGGATGAAAAAACAGATGTAGTGAGTGCAAGTAATTTGCCAAAGGTGGAGTGAGTGACAAGGCTTGGACTCTGAGCTCTTAACCATGCATTGTTCTGTCTCACATTGCCCTGCACGGCCTCCTAATACCCCGAGGAGAAGACTCAACGTGAAACAGCATTTGGCTGCATTCCAATCAGTCAACACATTCATCACTAGATGCACAAAGAGAGCAGGTAGGTTGGATTCCCTGTGCTAAACAAAACAATTTGGGCAAATACGTGCACTGACCTCTAACTTGATTTGGAGATTTAGCATCTCCATCTTGAAGACTTTCCTAACATCTCGGCTGCAGTACTTAATAGGACATTTTGTTGATGGGGTCAAGAGGGATCAAAGAGAATTTACCGTTTTAGTTTCTTTTTCTTTCGTTCCACAAAAATATTTAACAATAATGGTCCTGGAGCTATTTCTCATTGGTAAAATTATGGAGCTGCATACTGATTCAAGGAAGTGTTGGGACGCTGGGCACAGATGGCTTTAATTATTTGGGCAGCTATTGACAGATGTGACGGTCTAGGTTTCTGCTGCCTTGGACAGGTGTAAGCTATAGGATTTACCCAGAGGGAGTTGTGGAGAGCCAGAACTGGGCAGAGCCCTATGATGGCCCTTTATTTTGTCTTAATCCACCTCTAGGTACATAGTTATCACATTTCTTTGCCTCAAGGCATGGTCAAGTCAGTCAAAACCATCAAACCAAGTTTGTGTGCAGAAAAGAAAATCTCAAAGAGAAAATATAACACTGTTAGCAATTAGTCCCAAACTCTGCTCAGTGCATTTACTCAGCAGCCTTTCTTCTCATTAATTATGAAGTCATAATCAAAAGGATATATGTATATGTCCCTCCTTCTGGATCAAAACAAGCCTGTTTAGTTTTCTGATTATAGTCCATGCAAATAATTTCAAGGAATGGAATGTCAGCCTGTGAAAAGCTTCTTTATTTCGTCCAACAGGTTTATTGAGCAAGTTACAGAGACTAGGAAGAGAAAGCAGACCTACTCCCTGCTCTTACGGAACTAGTGAGCATTAGGAGGGGGCTTCTGCCCTCTGAGCTGATATGAATAAGAGAGTCAGCACTTACTATGTCAAAATACTGTTCTAGGCTTAGGGGATACAGTGGTGAGCAAAAGATTCCCTTTCTCTATGAGCCTCCATTCTAACTGAGGGGATGGACTATTAAAAACCCATCTCTTTAAAGGCAACTAATCAATGTTCCTCTCTCACATCCATGTTTCTCTCTTCCCTTCTTCTCTTCCTTCCTCTCTCTCAAAAGCAATGAAAAAGTGTCCTTGGGTGAGGATAAAAAAATCCATCTCTTTATATTTACACACATATACTTATATATGGACATATATGGATACATGTGTGTATTAGATAGGATGAATGTAGTATACTAATTTTTATCACAGGTTATATTTACGTAAAGAATTGAGACTAGGTGTGTATGTGAGTTCAACACTCTGAAGAAGAAAAAATATTTAAGCTGGGCTGAGTATAAGAGATCACCATGCTAAAAAGTAGAAGGTATTCCAAGTCCTACTCTTTGAAAAATCAGAGTTATGGGCTCATTTGTGTCTCCCAAAATTCACAGGTAGAAGTCCCAGCTACCAATACCTCAGAATGCAACTGTATTTGGCAAAAAGATTTTTAAAGTGATAAATTTAAATAACACCATTAGAGTGAGGACCCAATAATTCAATATGACTGGTGTCCTTATAGGAAAAGGAGGAGACTTCAGGGATACTCAGCACAGAGAAAGGGTCGAGTGAGGACACAGTGAGAAAGCAACCACTTGTAGGCCAAGAAGGGAGGCCTCAAGAGAAACCAACTGCCCCTGCCAGCACCTTGATCTTGAATTCCCAGCTTCCAGAGCTGTGAGAAAATAAATTTCTGTTGTTTAAGCCCAGTAGTTTGCATCATTTTGTGACAGCAACCATACCAAACAAATACAGTGCCTTACGTTCAGACTGGAAGAACAGTATATACTTGGTGCATAGAAAGCTTTCAAAAATATGTACTGAATTAAAGTGTCTGTGAGTTGCACAGCTGACCATACTGAACTCTTACCCTATGAGGTGATCTAACTTATTCCAGCAACACTATTATGTAGATATTATTACTCCTATTTTATTTAAGAGGAAACTGAGGCTTGGCGAGGTTAACTAAGGTGTCCAGTGTCACGTGGCTGGTAAGTGAGCAAGTGCTTGAACACAAACAGTCTGACCTGACAGTGCTAGCTAATGCTCCAGCCCCTGGAAGTGGAAGAGGATGGTGAAGGAGGGGTGGGGTGCATCTCATGAAGGACCTTGATTATAGCTATGGAAGCTGGATTATCAATCAGAAACCAAACACCTAAGTCAGTAGCCAGAAAACCGGTTGTGCAATGACCTATATTTACTCAAATGGACTCTGAAGCTATTCAGAACCCATGCACACAACTCAAAACCCTATACCTCACACAGATGCAGCCCTTCCAACCACTAATCTCCCCCCTTGTGTAACACAAGCACGCACACACACACACACACACAAGCCCCAAACTCCTCAGACGATACAAATTTTTAAGAAGTCCTTTGAAGAATGCCTTAAAGGATTTGAATCAATAATCTCCTCAGATCCTAAACTGGAGCTCCCCAGTTTGCTTTTTAATGATATCTCCCAACTCGGCAATCACAACTGCTTCTTACTGTTTGCTTCTAGCTAGTACCCTATTGTTCCCTCGGCCCACAGAGCATGTGTGTGTGTGTGTGTGTGTGTGTGTGTGTGTGTGTGTATGTGTGTTTTAATAAAGAAACAGACACAGAATTAAGTCTTAGTGTCCCATGTGCTTCATTATCTTGGCTTGTTGGGAATCTGCTAAACATACAGTGTGAGTTTTCATAAGTAGCAGAAAAGGATCAAAGGAATCTACTTTACCAAAGGTTTTTCTTTTCTCTCTCTCTGTCTTTTTTTAAACTGAGGTTTGGGCGATTCAAATCACACTAGGTAGTTGGGCTGATAGGATATGGGAGGAGAGGTCTCCAGCAGTAATTTTTATTTCAAGAAAAGAAAACTTTTTAAGTTGTAAAGTGTTCTTAGGTGTCTTTGATATATTTCAGTTGAATTGAAAACTGCGAATTAGAAGACATTAAAAAAATATGCTTGATGTTAACCCTAGGTAGTAACATAAATAGAGAATTGAATAAAGTTACATAGCCCAAAGATTATGCTTTGCTATACTGCTGAGAATTTTACATACTAAACTTTAAAACTTTAAATAAACTACTTAAAATTACTTTCTTTACTGTGTATGTATATATGTAAACATATATATATCCCCTTAATAATAACATTTTTGTATTACTCTTCTGTGAAACTTTGAAGTGCTAGTTCCTAGAGGACACTAAGTAAGAGGTCTTGGATTGGAGGATTTGAATAAATCCCCATGAGATGAGATCTAATATGAAATTTGAAGTTCATGGAAACACAAACTTGCTCGCTTGATTCTGTATCTTTCCAATACAAAGGGATCTTGTTTCTTTACTTTTCAAAGTTCCTAGGCCATTTGGGTTTTCAAGACAGGATTGGAATCCGTAAGATCTCAAATTGCACACTGATGCTTCATTAGAATCTAATTTATAAACAGGACTCTGAGACATTTTTCTAGGTAATTCTTAAAAAAACATACACATTGTGTTATAACACCCAGATTTGTTGAATAAAAATCTATTCTTTCTGTCCTTTAACTTTGCAGCTATTATTGTGGTATCATTTTCACCAAGAATAGTTCTGGATATTTGAGGATTATCAACAAACACAATTTTCCTTCGTGCAACATTAGTGAAATGACTAAAATCTCAAGTGACAGCTCAATGAAAAATACTTGGGTATAAAAAAGGTCAGGGCAAATCCTTGCCTTTAACAGATTTTTATTGTATTTTCACTTCTTTTATTCATAACTTAAAAACTTGTAATCAGACTGTGCCTACAATTTTTGTATCTTGGTTTTATTCTTAAAGTGATTAAAATCTCTTACATTACTATCCTAACAAACTACCTTAGGTTCTAAATTTTTACTGAGGTGTAACATAGACAATGACTCACCCATGTGTGTGGGTATATACTCATGCAACCATCATCCAAGTCAAGATACAGAACAATTGTTGACCCCCACCCCCACTCCAAATTACTCTGTGCCTCCTTTACACGCAATTCTCCCCATTCCCAGCCTCAAATAGCTGCCGGGATGGTTTCTGTAAATATATATTAGTTTTTTGCCTCTTCTTGAGTTTCCCATGAAAGGAATCATACAGTATGCATGTGCCTGGCTTCTTTCACTAGGCATATTGGTTTTAAGATTTATCCTTATCATTGTGTACATCAGAAGTTTGCTACTTTTCATAGACAGGCAGCATTCACTGCATAATTTTTCCACCATTTATTTATTCATTCATCTATTGATGACCATTTAGGTTGCTTCCAGTCTGTAGCTACCATTAATAAAGCTGCTATAAACATTCTTGTACAAGGTTTTTGTGCACATATGTTTTAATTTTTGTTGGGTAAATAACTAGGGGTAGAATTGCTAGATGATAAGTTAAGTGAATGTTTAAATTTTTAAGAAGCTATCAAATTGTTTTCTAAAACCGCAGTACTATTTTACATTCTGTTTAGTAATGTATCTAGTTTAACTGCTCCATATTCTAGCCAACACAGGGTATTGTCAGTCCTCTTAATTTTAGTCATTCTGAGGGATGTGTGGTGATATGCCATTTTGGTTTCACTTTCATTTCTTGATGATTGGTGATGTTGAGCATATTTTCATATACTTTGTGGACATTTATATATTTTTTTAATGTCAGTTCAAATATTTTGCTTTTGAAAATATTGTTTTGTTTATCTTCTTCTTATTGATTTATAAGAGCTCTTTATATACCTTAGACACACATTCTTTGCCACATGTATGCATTTTCAATGAATCTATGCTTTACGTTTTCGTATCTTTATAGTGAGTTTCAAAAAGCAAGTTATTTCCCCTTGGAAAAGTCCAATTTATCATTTTTCTTATTATAACTAGTATATTTTGTGTCCTAAGAAATCTTTGCCTACTTCAACATGGCAAAGATTTATCTCCTATGTTTTCTTCAGGAAATTAAACACTTTGCATTTTTATGTAGAAATTTGGATCCATTTTATGTTCATTTTATATATGATATAATGTAAGGATCAAGGTTCAATTTTCTCTATATCAATATCCAATTGTTCCTATATATACTGTTGAAAAGAACATTTTTTCCCCCATTGAATCACCTTGGCATATAAGTGGTTTATTCTGGACTCTGTATTCTGTTTCATTGACCTATATGTTTATTCTTATATTAACATCACACTGTCTTGACTGCTGTAGCCTTATGATAAGTCTTGAAAGCAGCTAATTTATGCCTTCCAGCTCCTTTTTCCAAATTGTTTTAGCAATTATTTTCTACATTTCTATGTAAATTTTAAATCATCTTACTAATCTACTTTTAAAGGATTTTGATTGGGATTTCATTACATCTGTTGGTCAACTTTGCAAGAATTTATATCACCATCATTGTCATCATCATAATAATATTGAACCTTCTGATATTGAGGTAGTATATCACTCATTTCTACAGGTCTTATTTAATTAATCTCAGCAATGTTTTAAAGGCCTAAGTACAAATTTTGAAAATATTTTGTTAATATTATCCCTAAGTATTTCACATATAAAATCATTTTTAATTGCTCAATAATATTCCACTGAATCGAGGTGCTATTATTACTCAACTATTCTATTTTCTACTACATAGGTTAATTATAGTTTTTATTCTAATATAATTAGTGTGGTGATGAGTATTTGCATATAAATCATTTTTTGGAATTTAAAATTCGTTTCTTGAAGTAAATTTTCAGAAGAAAAGTTGCTGGGTCAAATGGCATGAAAAATTTTCAAGTTCTTGATACATAGTAAGCAGCTGTTTTTTTTTTCTTAAAGATGAATTACAAAAGGTTTTTCAGATATTCTACTTTTTCTCCTTTGTAGTCGAGGTGAACAGAGTCATTTTTATATTATAATCTCCAAGAAAGACAGAAGAATGGAAAAAAAGTTGAAATCCTTATGTAAAGAGAAAAGAACACATCATTTTTTCTTGCTATACAGTTGAATATCAGATCAAGCCAGGTGGTTGCAGATGATACCTTTATATACTAAAATGGATGGATTTTTTTTCTAATAAGTAACTCTTCCTAGGCCTCATATACAAAATAAGATCATTAGAAGTCTCATGTTTTTCAAACTGCGCTCTGAAAGACTCCTGGTTTTGGAGGAGGGAGGTTTGTGATGAGCCTCTGAACTCACTGGCTATAGGAATCCTATGTTCTGGACTCCATGCAGAAAAGCCCTCTACTGTCGGTTTTACATGATGTGATTCTTTTCTAGATTTGTTTTAAAAATAGGCATACACTAATAAAAACAATTTGGAAAACCACTGAACTAGATGCACTCTAAGGTAGTTTTCAATGGTATTTTATTTGATACATCAGCTTACAGCAGAGTTGTCTATAGAAGAAGCCCTGAAGGAACTGGGATTCCATAATGACAAACATGTCACAAAATGCTCCTGAGTGTACTTTCCATTCAAAGGACAGAACTACTTCTGGGCCAATCTCAGAAGAGACTAGAATCAGAATTTAGATTAAAATTCAGATTCCAATTCAGATTTCTGGGCACCTACTGATGCTATATACCAGATGCGCTGACTGCATTCTAACATATGTTATCCAATCCATACAAGGAACCCATGTTATTATTACCATTTTGCAAATGAGGAAATTAGAGCTCAGTTTAGAAAGTGGCAGAGTTGAGACTTAAACTCATGTCACCTGACTCTGAGCCCCCCACAGTATACCAGGTTTGTCAACAGGGGGCCTGGTCAGAGACTGGGCATCAGACAGGCATGGTTTAAAGGGACAAGGAATAAAAGCAGGTTGGAACCAGTCAGAGACTCATAGAAGAACCGCGGACTGGAACTCACTTTCATGTCTACTCACCCCCAAGAAAATCACACCCAAAGCAGACTGGAAATTCAGCTCTGCTCCTTCTTAGCTTGGTAATCTTGGGACAATTCCTTTATTTCTCTGAGACCCAGTTTCCTTGTAGGTGCAGTGAGAGCAATGAATCTTACAGGGTTTCTGTGAGGATTAAATGAGATGGTGAACATAAAAAAGTTAGTTTAAAGGCCACATACAGGATGTGCTCAGACCCGAAGAGCAACGTGGGCAGACCACACAAGCATCTCTGGTACAGCAGTTCTGAGCCAGGCCCTCGGTAGACAGAGCAGAAGAGAAAAGAGTGAGGACCAGGGAAATAAGATTATTATTGTTTCTAGGCAACCACAGAAAAGGAATTAATACAGGGGCATTTCTCATCGAGGTCTACACCAGCTATCTCACAGAAAGACTCCCTGTCAGGTTTTAAAAGTAGGCTAAAACTATCAATGACCATAAACGGCCTTTGAATAATGTACAATTATTCAAAATTCTTCCCAGCCATTCTCTATCTCTTTGTCTGTCTTACTCCTTCCTTTTCACTCCCTCCCTCCTCCGCCACCTCATTCTCTCCCTCTTCCAATTCTCAGAGTAGTAGGTGATGAAGATAGAAAAGGTGCTTTCATTTCGATTTTATAAATATTCAAATTGAGGCTGTGAAAAAGTTGAGAAAATTAAGCAACAGTCACCCATTTGGGGCTAAAGCGCTCCCTGTCCCCTGAGGACCGTAATCTCCTTGAGGCCAGGATCTATACCTTGTTTTCTTTCTATACCTTCTCAAAATACCCTCAAAAAATAACTGTTAAGTGCAATGCATTAGTCTAAATCTTGCTCATTCGGGAGGCTCAGCCATTTCACTCAGAAGCAGAATCTCAGATTAAATTTCAAGGTCATGAATGCCGTGGAAAGCTTCTTCAATTGGTACATGCCCATTTAGGAATAACATATTTGAAATGTCTTAGTACGTTGTCATGTCCCACTGCTAATCCATTCTTTCTTTTCTTTCTAATTTTTGAATAATGCATGCCTTTTTCTTTTTAAGAAACAGCAGAGGAAAAAAAAAACACTGATTAAGGATAAATTTTCATTTTGAAAAAGAAGCTTAATGTTCGTTCGTCCTTCTGATTGGTCTTAAGTTGCAAGTATAATTAATTGACCTTGGACATGAGATGTTTTAAAGCCAGAATGGGTGAAATTTTACTAGGGGCATATTTATCTTAAGTTGAAATGCAACTTGTGGTCTCAGAATATTACCTCAGTCTGGTATTATCTCTGATTGAAGGCAGGAAGCATTGTCCTGCCTATTAAAAATATACTTCATTTGGACCCAAAATAAAAATACGTCAAGTGCAAAGACCCATTTGAACCTTGACTCCCCAGATTCCCACCGTTCCATTACGAATATCACTAAAACTGCTCTCTGCGTCCAGATGAAAGAACCACTTTCCCTCCTTGCCCAGCTTGTAAACATTAAGATAATGATGCAGAGTAGTGACTTCCCCAGAAGAAAGGGTTTGCCAGGTAAACGCTGAGACGCCCCTGGATTTCTAGTGCCCCCAGTCCTCACTACCAAAGTCATAAAAGTAGGACAGAGAAGACATGTTTTGCTTCCGACAATTTGAGGATTGGATTTTCCAACCACCTTTGAACCTTTTGATGTTCGAATTCCTCACTGGCAAGCATTCCAAAGCCTCGCAGGGCTCCTGAAATCTGAGAAGTCTCCTCAGCAGAGACACTGAGCTGAGCTGAAGGCTCGCAGATGTGGCTGGAGCCTGGCTCCCGGAAGGGAAGTGGGAGAGCCACAGTAAATTACGGAGATGATGCTCCCTTTCTCCTCTGTGCACCCCAAGGCCTTCTATTCAAGGCCCTCTTCTTTTCCTTTCTGAGGAGAAGGTTTGGCAACCAAGAGGATTCTCTCACTTCCAGCTCCTTCTGATGAAGGTTACATCTTCCCAGCCCCAGCTGCACCTTGGGGTGGCATACTGACAGCCTTTCTCAGACTGTCACTCACAGCTGCTCATTCTTCTCCATGAGGCTGT
Source organism: Mormoops blainvillei (assembly GCA_004026545.1). NCBI lineage: Eukaryota > Metazoa > Chordata > Mammalia > Chiroptera > Mormoopidae > Mormoops > Mormoops blainvillei. Next base: position 99,927 of record PVJD01004141.1, on the reverse strand, counting down.
GAGAAGAATGATCAATGCAATGCTACAAGTCTAGTTTGCTCAGTGAACCAGAGAGAGAGAGAGAGAGAGAGAGAGATTACAAAGAGCCAATGTAAATACCCAAATCCCCTCAGCTCCTTCATCCTAAGTCATAGACTTACTCTTAAAGTTTCAATGGATGTATCTACACATAGTGACCTCAAGGATAGGACTGGCTAATCCAAAAATATAACCTCAAGAGATGACCCAGGCAGCTTCCTGAAAATAAAGCCCTGGATGTGTTTCGAAAAGGGTGTCTTTCCACTGTAATTGCCTGAGCTGCCAGTTGTTCTAACCGATGGAAAGCAAGCCCCGGGACAAATGAGACTGAGAGATTAGCAGGACGTTGCTGGAGCACTGACAGGTGCAAGATGACAAATATTCATTTGCTAAGATGCTGAACTCCTGGTGCAGGCCCCAGGCTGGCAACAATTCCCTCTCTCCAAGAACTTGAAGGTATTTCTGGGGAGGCGGCTCATTTTACACAAGCCAGAAGTCTTTGTTGGGCTTTTTGTGTGGTGCCCCGCATTCACTGCGCATTCCAGGAGTTGGCCTGTCTCTACGGCAACTGGTCACTGATCTGGACCGCCTTTTCTCTCTCTCTAATAGACTATCTGGAAATAAGGGTGCAAGTTACCTCCTCTGTGCTCACAGCCTGGTGGCTCCATCGTGCTAGAAACCGCTTTCAGTAAGACACGCTCACTATATATCCTGGTCACGATACTTGGCACGTGTCTTGTGATTGGTTCCCCTGCTACCAGCCTCTTCCTCTTCTGTTCATGTTCTTCCCACCCTGGCACCTGAGTGATCATTTCAAGCTCAGATGTAACAGTATTCTTCTCCTGCGTAAAGACTCGATGGCTCCCAATCAACTACAGGATGAGTCTGATTCTTTGGTGGGTCCCAGAAAGGGGCTGCTGCAGCACCCTGGGTCCTGGTTTGACGAAAATGTGAAGTCACAGCCAACCCATAATGGGCATGGGAAGGCTGTGGGAAACAAAACGTCTTGGCTGTAAACCACAGGGTGTTGTGCAGTACTTCAGCCAAACTCAGCCCAAACTAAGGGAAACTGGGAGGTTTCTCTGAAGTCCTCTGCTTCAGGACATAAAATGACATTAGGAGAACTATTAAGGACCAATTGTGTCTTCAAGAAGAAATGTTTTTAAACAGTGCACTCCTAAGTTCAAGCCTGTTCTGTGCCTTCACAGAACTAGTAATTAGAATAATTAAGCATGAAAATCTGACTCCTTCATCATGATTCAAAACACTTTAGTTTGAGAAGTCCCCTATTTTTGAGAGAAAGAAATCATTTTACAATCTGAAAATCAATCCAGTCAACCAACAATTCCATTTCCAAAATCCCAGCATATGATGTGGTTTCCAAGACAGGGAAAGAGACCTACATCTTAAAAGTTTCTATATTATATATATATATATATCCTCCCCCCAAAACCCCAGAATTTATTTATGAAAAATTGTGTATTTCTTCTTACATGTTTAAACTTCAGTCACCTTCAAAGTGCTCTCCATTTGATGCAATACACCTATCAAGATGTTTTTTCCACTGCTCAAAACAGTTTTTGAACTCGTTGATTTTGATGCCTTTTAGTACTTGTGCTGTTTTGTGTTTCACCTCTTCCACATCGGCAAAACATTTTCCTTTGAGGACGTTTTTTCATCTGGGGAAACAAAGAAAAGTCACTCGGGGTGAGATCGGGTAACCAGGGAGGGTGGGGCATGGGGGTCATGCCATTTTTGGTCAAAAACTGCTCAACGCTCAGCACAGTGTGGGCAGGTGCACTAGTAAATCACCCATCATGAAGTGGGAAAGCACGCTGAAAGGGTCTTAAAAAAAAAAAAATCTCTAAAGCCGAACACAGCCTCTCACAATGCCAGCTGGTACACTGATACAGATGGGTTCATAGAACACCCACCTAGCGGGAGAAGCTCCAGAAGATAATTCTGGGTTTTTTGGGATTCCCCCTCATTCATACACACACACACACACACACACACACACACACACAAAGGAGGTTTTGGTATGTGCCTAAATATAGATTCAGTCATATCTGCCTATGTATGGGACAAGTATGGGGCAGGTCAGCCACATGCCATTCTGCATGGGGACATGGGATGTTTCCCAGGAGAGAACTCAGGGAAGAAGGAGCCAGCCCTGTGGAAGGCGCTATCGTTCTGAGGCAGGTGTAATGACAGCCGGATTTGTCTCTAAGCACAAGCCCTCCCAGGATTCATCATATCTGAGCCCTCTGGGATGAGGATGCTGAAGCGAACATCTAATGTACAGCCCTCGCGGAGGTCTGTGAAACAGCATGGCTCGCACAGCCCTGCAAGAATGGGACACAATGCAGGAAAGGCGCCTTCTTCTCTATCTTGCCCTAGAATGTCCCAAAGGCTCCAGGCCCTATTTAGTTTTCGGAATATTTTAGCCGTTGCTAGGGACGCTCAGCAAATGCCCTGCTGGAGACAGGACAGCAAATATGGCCCTAGAAAGGAGATACTCTTGGAAACTGGCATAACCACTTGAAAAGTAATTACCTGGACATGAGGTCTTATGCACACAAGAGGCCCAAAACTATAGAACCAGCATTACTATTGCTGACGTAAACCCAGTGATATCCATCCAGTCAACAATTGTTTCCAGCCTCCTAGTCTAAGCAAATAACTGTTACACACTCAGCGATGTTGTGAGCGATAGCCCTTGACCTTAAGAGGCTAGTCACTAGTCCTCCACAGGCTGACAATGCTGGAAGAAACTCCATCTAATCATATGTTACCTCATTTCACCATCACAATAACTCTAAGAGGGACATTTTATCTTCCTTTTAAAAGAAGGGGAACAGGCCCGGGCTGGTATAGCTCAGTGGACTGAGTGCAGGCCTGCAAACCAAATGATTGCCAGTTCGATTCCCAGTCAGGGCACATGCCTGGGCTGAGGGCCAGGTCCCCACTGGGGGGCACACGAGAGGCAACCACACATTGATGTTTCTCTCCTCTTTCTCCTTCCCTTACCCTCTCTCTAAAAATAAATAAATAAAATCTTAAAAAAAAAAAAAAAGAAGGGAAACAAGCTCAGAGAGGTTAAGGAACTTGGCTAAGGTAACATAGCTCGGAAGCAGTAGAGACAAACCAGGCAAGTCAGATAAGATGACATGAATAATTACTGTACAATGCAAGGCCACACTCCAGCTTATCACAAACAAAACAAAAAAGTGAAGAACCAAACAAAAGCAGTTCTACAGATCTTTTTTCTGTGGCTGTTTGGTGGAGCTATGTCGCCAGCTTTACACCCCCTGGGAGCAAACAGCCATGAGAGGCCGGCCACCTTGCTGTGCCTCTAGCTTGCTCTCCGGTAGCTTCTGCAATTTCCCCCATGCCGGCCTAAGGCCGCAGGGGTAATCAAATCAGTAACTGATATTCCGAAAGTAGGTATAGGCTTAGCTGAAGTGGATTTTGTATGTTAATTAAGTGTTTTATGGAACCTCTGAGATCTCAGATGACACTCGGTAAAAATTCCTTACTCAATCCACAGAATCTGTGAGCGGGTTCTGTATAATAAAGCAATTTCAATGTCCTGACAGATGGGACATAGAAATTGTGTGGCAATGACTTCAACGGATTATATACAATGAAAAATCTGGACAATAAGTGCTTTCTCTGATTGTTGTCTATGTACTGGTCACTTCTAGAAGGGAAGAACTCAGCGGTTTTCAGTTTGAATTATAGGGGGTTCTGAGATGTTGTGCAGTTCTTTTGTCCTGGAAAAAAAAAAAAAGTACCTTCCAGTTTTGCTCCCTGGTTCTTGAGTGAACTATTCAACCCACATAAAACCATTTGTAAAGCATCTATCCAAAGGAGAGAAGTGACAAATTCTGCCATCTCCTCTTGAGTTCAGAGAGGTCTCTTTTCCCCTATAATTTCTCTGTAGAAAGGCTGATCTAGGCTCTGTTGCACCTTCAGCTCTTTCACAGCAAGGATGCAAATTTATGGAATGAGTTCATGTAATAAACCTTCTACGTGTGCCTTGCACACGCACATACAAACACACACACACTCACTTGAAGAATCCCTCTAAGCTTGTGATATTAAACATGTTTATTTAGATAGATAAGTACTCATGAAGCTAAGTATTTTTAAAACATCTACATAGAAATCTTTTTTAATTTGAACAGAACAAATTCTAGGCTTTTAATCTGTGACTTTTGCATACCTCGGACAACTGTTGTAGAGAACAAAACTTCGAAATTCCCTAAGCCAGTCACAAAAAGATAAATACTGTGATTCCACTTGTATCAAATACTTAGAGTAATCAAAGTCATAGGGACAGAAAATAGAATGGTGGTTGCCAGGAACTGGAGGGAGGGGGAAATGTGGTGCTACTGTTTAATGGAACAGAGTTTCGGCTTTTCAAGATGGAAAGCATTATGGAGATGGATGGTAGTGATGGTTGCACATTATAAATATATTTAATACAACTGAACTGTACACTTACTAAGATGGTAAACTTCATTTATGTGTATTTCACCATAACACAAAAAATTGAAAAAAAAAACACATAAAAGGAAATTAAAAAACAACACAAAAAATTTTTAAATTTCCTTTTTTATTACCTTACCTACATCAAAAATCATCATTCCCTGCCAAGAGTGGCTGGTATATGCCCAAATGATGAAAGGAATCTTACGTAGCCCCACAATTAGATAAAGGTAAAATTGCCTATGGAAATGACTGAACCCTTAATTAGCTAATTGCAGGTGCAATTGGCCACTTGCACACATCAGATGAAGGGCAAGTGGTTAAGTGAGCCCACAAGTGACCTACTCAATCAGAACTCACAAATGGCTCATCAGATGAGATCCCAGCCAAAACTGTACCTGCAAACAATAGCGTGTGCAAATGCTGAGCAAACCAGATGCAGCGGTCAAGCTGCTATCTAAAAACGAGGCCCAGAAAACACGAGATAATTAGGAAAATGATCAAAATAAGGAAAATTCAACTATGAGCCATGATCATAAGGGAAGGGAAGGCGATGGGGGATGCAGTGATTTGGGGAATCATAGACTGTAGTTGTGGGAAATGGCATCTGCTTTGAGTTATCATTATTCATTGTCCCATAAAACTTCCAGGAAAACTTGTCATTTTCTCCCATTTTATATTCTTATTCATAGAGGATATTGTCCAGAGAACTCAGCACAAAATCCTGTACGGAATAAGGACTTGGGAAGGGTCAGTGAATGAACGAGTAGAAGACACTAGGAGCACAAGCCCAACCACTTCTGCAAACTGATAGTACTGAGAAGTTTCTGTTGGGTTTCCCCAATACTGAACACATTTGTAGGAGGAAAACTAATGATTATGAGATTGTTGATGGAAGCATTAATAATAGTTTATGATCAGCAGTTTAGGCCAAGGCTATGCTGGGGTAGGAATCCCAAAATTTCAGAGTCCCAAAACAACAAAAGTTCTAGATTATCTCTCCTTCTTGCCAATAAAAATTCTTTCATCCTCTGATTCAGCCATCTCAACAGAAGTCTCTATACCATTACCACTCCAGAGAACTGCAGTGAAGTAGAGTTTTTTCACTGCCTCAGCCGGGATGGCTCACAAGGCACATCTGCCCATATTTCTTTGGCCAGAATTAGTCTGTGGTCCAGCCTAACTGCAAAGGTTGGGAGTACAGGCTCCTGTCTCAGCTTAGAAAAGACGAGAGCTGAAATAGGGTCAGAGCTGAAATATGCCACAGGTGAACCTATGGCATATTTATTTTTTCTGTCAGAGACTCCAGAAACAAAGAAGTATTAAAAATGATCTATTTATTTGGAAATTTAAGAGCTCCCTTGATATAAAGCTACATTAAAGAAGTAATCAAAATTAAATGTATAAACAATTCAGAAATGAATAAAAAGGGAGTATTTTGTGATAAAACAAGTAAGCCAAAGTGGCATTCATAGGGAAATGCACAGCTAATCGACTCTTCCTAAGAAGGAAGGTAGACTGAAAGGGAGTCAGGTCTTCACTCAAGAATCTTAAGAAAAAGCAAAATAACACAAAGGAGATGTGATCTAAGAATTATTAAAGGTTTAAAAAATGGTGAAATGAAATATATTTTAAAAGGAGATCATATTAATAAGAATTTTAAATGTGCTCTTTGCAAATATTGATGAAGCAGAAAGAGTTGTGGCCAGTAGGATTACAAAGAACAAAGTACGGATTCCCATGAACAATATAGGAGACATAAATATAGATAGATCCCGAGGAGCTAGCTAACATCGTAAGAGAACATACTTAATAATTTCAACCAATAAATCTGAAAATCTAGAAAACTGATGAAGATCTAGGAAAATGGTAATTGCTAAACTTAAAAAAATAATTTTTCCTTCCTTTTTTCTTTGCCTTACTTTTTTCCTTAAAAATTCAATAGCTGCTCCAGAGTGTATCAGTCAAGGTTCAAATTCTGACTCCACCCTACCAGCTATGTCACGTTGGGCAAGTTCTTTGACCTCTCTGTGATTCAGCTTCTTTATCTAGAGCTACTCACAAAAGAATTGTGAGGGTCAAGCATGTAGGAAGCTATCAATGCACCTTGTTATTATTCTTTAACTGGGACTCCAAGCACATGATTTTTAAGTGGGTTAAGAAAAATGTTAGAGAGTCAGTCCAGAGCCAGAAAATATTCTATGAAAACATGGTAATTTAAGGAAAGTGATGTGGATAGACACACAGATCGATGGATCACAAATTCAGGTGCCTCAAAGTGCTATGTAGGAATATAAATGAGAAAACAGTCTTGGTGTAAGAGAGACCATGCATGCATTCTTTTTTTGGTCCATCTTTGATATTCTCAGTTTTCATAGAAACATTGGACCAAGAAGCAGCTCTCTCCCATAAAAGAAACAAATGGGTAATCACAGTTAAATCATTATCTGGTATGCTGGAGGTGATGCGGAGCAAAGGCGACCGTGAAAACTGGAGGACATGGGCCCCAATTAAATGGGGCAGTGGCCTCTGAACTGCAACCAAATGCTAACATGCAGAATTAAACTCCCAGCGTAACCTCATCGTCTCATTTTTTAAAAGAGGAATCCTCTGTTATAAAAAAAGCATACATCTATATATTTATATATATTAAAAAACTGTGCTCAGTCACTACTTTGCACCACACACAAAGCTAAATTTCAGATGGCTTAAAGAAATAAGCTAAACTTATAAATAAAATAATATTTTTATAGTCAGAAGTTAAGACAGTTTTCTAAGCAAGGCACAAATAAGGAAAAGATTAACATAACAGATCACATAAAATTTAAAATATTTGTATTACTAAAGACACTAATAGTCATAAAAGGCAAGTAACAGTCTTTTATATCTATTTATGGATACATAGATATAAAGTATATAATCAAAGATTAATATCTAGAATAGTGCTATTAGGACTTTCTGTGAGGAGGGAAATGCTTATAATTTGGTATATACTTTTCTGGATATTTCTATGTGCATATTCAGGTAGGTAGTAGTGATGATAATAACATCATTTTATCATGCCTTATACTGTTCTAAAGGCTTCTTATATATTAATTTATTTAATCCTTTTAACAACTCTATGAGAGAGGCACTATTGTTATACCCATTTTACAGATAAGGAAACTGATACGCACGTGGGCTCAGACACTTTTCCAAGAGCATATTGCTAGCGAGTGTCAGAGACACAATTCAATTCTTAGTAGTCTGGTTCCAGAGCCTATGCCCTTATACTTTATATTAAATTTCCTCATGGACAATTCTGGTTTTCTTGATTGTTTTTAATTTTGCTGTTTTGTTAAACATCACTGAGATTTTATTGCACATATAGTTGTACAAATGGTATTTTTCACTAACAGTCTAGCTGGCGTATGTACTCGCCAGGATATGTGTGTCCATGTTATTCTTTTTTATTATTCTTTTTACTGGCTGAGTGATAGTTCATAGTATAGACGAGGTGTTCCATAACTAATTAACCACTTTGACACTGTTAGACATATCAGAGTTTCCAGAAAGTACCACCCAGAGGGCACGTTCATGCAAACTACAAGGTGAATGGTACCCGCTGGAGTTATATAATGCACTGCCTGTGTGATCTCATATTTAAGTAGTTTCCACTTTTTTCAATAATACAGCTGGTGTGCTATAAACTTTCTTGGCCATCTCCGCCAGCATCCCAATACCCAGAATTGGAATTGCAGAGAAAAGGGTACGGATGGGTGAAATGGTGATAGGTACCGCTAGCTTGACTCTAAAAGCCCCCATCATTACTCTCCCACAAAGAGTGTATGAAAGAACCCATTTCCTTCCACCCTCACGAAAACACATATTGCCCATCATTGTGTTGCTTGTCAATCTGGAGTGAAAAACGGTACCTGGTTTTTGGCTGTTTCAGCATCTTTTTATATTTTTACCAAAATTTTACATTTATTCTTCTATTGATTGTATTACATTATTAATTTATAGAAGCATATACAGTTTACATCTATACTGTTCAATTTAGCAGACGCTAGGTATATGTGGCTATTTGACTGTACATTAATAAAAATTAAAGTGAAATATTAAGTTCCTCATTCTGCTAGTCACATTTCAAATGTGTGCCTTCCCTCATAAAAAGAAAGCAGTGGAAAACAGACTAAAGAGAAAAGACAGTAAGGAGACGATTAGAAACTAGAGGGAAAAATGGAGAAAATAATATGATTACAGAAAATAGCTATAAACCTAGAACGCTAGGACTGAAAAAAAAACTCTTGGAAATTATCTGACCCCATGTATTCAAATGCTGTTTTGTGAAGTCTTGGAATTCTGTACAGATGCTCAAATCTATGTACTTTAAAGTATAATAAATACATCTTAGATGTATTTTAAGTGCTATAAGCAAAATGCACAGACTCAAATTTCAACACATTGTGAGTCGCTGGATTTTGATTTGTTTCACCACTTCACTGTGTTTTGAGGTAGACCTTAAAATTTTCCTGGTGTGTGTGTGTGTGTGTGTGCATGTGTGTGCGTACACGTGTGCGAACCTGTGGTAAATGTGGCATGGACAGGAAGGTTATAGCACTGCCTTGAAGTTGTTTTTTTTTAAAGTTCAAGACTGCGTATGTCAACTCTCATAAATTTGAACAAAAGTGAACGTGCTACCTCAGCTCACGCACATGATGCCCACGCAAGGCAGGGCTCTGACATCTGCTTGGCACATGCTCCCGTCCTCACCTGATGATAGTCAATAGCACAATAAGAATGGAATGTAAAAATGTATGGCGTCAAAATAATGCTACAGATAGTTTCAGTGTTAACTTTAAATCTTGGAGGCTCCTGGTTTGACTTTTTATTGACAAAGTTGTTGTAAATGTTGATTTATCCTTGTTCCATTTTCGTATTTCTAAATGTTCTCTTTTTTATCGGGAAATGTAAAAAGACCCTTAAAACTAGAAAGACCCTTAAAAATAGAAAAAGATATCGTATCTGGTGAGAGAGAATTAAAAAGGCAAATTTGATATGGCATATTAGCATCTATTGATGCTTCAGTAATGCCAACCCACTGAGAACAATATAAGGAATGAAGGCAGGTGCTGACAACTCCCACGAACTCACTTAAAACCAAGAAACTATAATGATGGATGGAAAACTGGAGGAATACATGTTTATGATCATAAAATTGTCCAAGTCTGCAGTGTGTCTTATGCAACAACTACTTCAAAATACTGTTATGTATGGTTCCTGACAGGTTAGTCATATCTAAATAAAAGACAGTAAGCAGTATTATGAGTCTTTCTACCTGATTTTTTCAATATTAACCAAGCAGTTGTAATGTTATCCAACTGGGGCAAATTGCATGTTGGTAACAGGATGGACACCCTTCCTCCCAACACACAGAATCAGATTCCACAGAGGGAAAAATTTTAAATCCATTACTGTTAACAATCAATTCAAATATAAGAGTGTGAGGCTGTTATAAATGTCAATACACATGAATACACATCTAGTTCTGTTTTCTGATGAGACACCCACAGAGGAGTGAAATTTTTTAACAGCCCAAATACATGATAGATTAAAGAAAGTAGCCCATTTTGGGAACCATTTGATGAACTTTACTATTAATACTGTGGCTTTCGATGTGTCTTATTTTTCTACACTGGGTTCATACAGATGAAAAGAAAAAGGATATTTTTAACTTAAACTGGCCAGAGTGCAGTAATAGCTGCATAGATGATGCGAAAGTAATATCTGGGAAAAGCAGAGTAGTAATGGTTCACTTTAAAGCTATCAGCACAATGTGTTCAAGCAGGCTAAAGACTCTTTAATAGTATTGTAGAGTCAAACACTAGGTGTTAACATCTTACAAATATGCAAACGTCTTTCTAAATAGGGTTGGGTCAGGCCATATAAATAATCAATTATGTTAAGGTTCGGCCTTAAAACTGCAATTTTCCAGAGTTGCTGGTAATTATATTGGCAGTATGTTCCAGAATTGCATTTTTTACAGGAAAGTTACAGGATGAACTGAAGGCAAGATGCTAGTACAAATATTTCAAAGATTTTAAGGAAGAGAAAAAATTGTGTTTGTCAGTGAAGGAATTCCATTTATTAAGTAGCGAACAACAATACAGCAGCTTTTCAGAATTCTGATGCTTTCATGCTTATAATTGCAAGTCAAGTGCCAACAAAGAAACTGAAACTTCAAATTTCTACAGAATGGGAAATGAAGTAGATTTTACAGCCTTGAGAAATGACAGTTGGAGGTGTGCTAAGACATCTGAGATTTTTTTAAATGACATCACTGAGAAATCTTATATTGTTATCAGATATAGTTGAAAAGTATTTCCTGCAAATGACATTTCATTCAACCAGCTAGAGAGGAGTCAGTTTATGAACACTCCCCAAATGAAACACTTAGCAAGTACCGAAAGAGAGCAGCTATTAAATCATGTTAGTGATTCAGTCTCAAAACAAAAATATCCTATTGCCTCTCCTTCAGTCTTCTCTAATTGTTAATGGAAGGGTAAGCTTATTTATTGAAAAACTGTTATCTTTTGTAAAAAAAAAAAATTCTGTGTGTGAATCAGTGTTTTTGTGCCATGAAACTAAAACAAATCACTAGAATAACAGGATTCTGACATCAATTATAATCTATAACCACTGATTTCAAAATTATGCTTATTAACACATCATTTGGAAATATTTCAGTTGCCTTTATAATAATAAGAATACATTAAATATGTGTGTATGTAAATATACATAAATAAATACATGTCAAAACTCAAAAAATACACTGTAAACACTGCTCTTTCTCTTTATATATTTGGGTTCTTTGTATCATTTTGTTTGAAAAGAAATAGAGTTGACCCATGAACAATATGGATTTGAACTGTGCAGATCTACTTATATGCAGATTTTTTCAGTAAATATTGTAAATTTATTTCCTCTTTGTTATGATTTTCTTAATAATATTTTCTTTTCTCTACCTTACTTTATAATACATATACAAAATATGCGTTTATCGACATTTTATGTTATGAGTAAGGGTTCCGGTCAATGGTAGGCTATTAATAGTTAAGTTTTGGGGGAGTCAAAAGTTATAGGTGGATTTTCTACTATGCAGGAAGTGGTTGGTACCCTTACCTCTATGTTGTTCAAGGGTCAACTCCACTGCTAGAAATATAACAAAGCCGAATGTCCCAACCCCATTTTACACTTCGGAACATGGCCTTTAAATTCCGGGGCTAAATCTTGACTCCATCACTTATTTTCTCTATGCCACTGGCTGTTACTTCTTAACTTCTTATCAAGTGTCAGTTTCATTATTTGTCTGATGGAAGTATTAATAGTATCTATTTCAAGGGTTATTGGTATGATTAAACTAGATGCAGTAGGTTCTCTTTAAAAAGGAAAAGCAAAAACCAAATGAAAAATGCCCTACCTAGGAAAGTGACCCAGTATCACCCTCAAGTCCAGATCAGCCTGGGTGACGAGTGAATCGTCCTAGTTCTAGGGTTCCCTGCACTGTACGAGTCTGCAACAAAGCCAGTGGGAAGGCTCGTCGTGGGATCAAGAGGCATTTGGCTTCTTCCTCTCCATGGAGGGAAACAGAGAGGAATCCAGGGTGGGTGAGGGAGACATTTGAGATGAAAAATGGACAATGGGCAGAAAATAATTTTTTTAGTGGGAACTAGTGTATCTGTTGAAAATTTAGGATTTTGAGTGGCATGAGAAAAGGTGACAGAAGCTTTTGTAGGCAAAGAGAATCGATTAAAATGAGAATAATAAAGTTTATAAAGCCGAAGTTTCAGATAAATTTAGAGGCTTTGCAAAAATATGAAGGTTTGAATGCTACAAATTCAACCTTTGCTTCACAGTATGTGTAGTTTTAGCAAGTCTCTCCATACCTTTCTGGTGAGCTTACTGTGGTGATTACATTACATACATTAGATGAAGTTCAAGTTGGTTGCTGAGGCCCCCCAAGCCCAGAAGCAGACTCGTGGCCCAGATCCTCCTAGACCATGAGCTCCTTGAGACCAGGGAGTGTCACACTCACATCTGTGAGTGTGGAACAAACCCTGAAGTCTCATTTCTTATACTGTTTGATCTGAATATTTAACCCTTTGTTCTGCTGGTGGTGGTCCAACTTATTAACACCTCCTACTTCACCTCTTGGGTTATATTACTGTATTATGCTTAGCCTCTGCTGTCTGGGAGCAAAACGTGAATGATAAGCACTTCGTACAGGTATTATAAGACTTAGCGATGACACCATGTACAGTTTTCATTCAGCACAGTCCCAGAGCAGAGATGCAAATTCAGGTTTCAGTATCTATTATTTTCAAAGTGTCCTCCCCAGTGAAATGAGATAATAATGCAGTTTTCCTGAAGTCTAAATGAAATTTTCAACATGTGAAAAGATTTTTCAAATGATGAAGTGCTAAATAAATGTTGATTAACATCTTCGGCGAGAATAGTTCATTTATGTATCTTCAATAAAACGTAAGACAGAAACATTACGCGGTAGAACTTGAAGTTTTCTCAGTAAGTCCTCAAACTGAAGGATATTCGTCCTATTCATTTTTTGGTTAAACGAGGTTCTTCCGCCTGCACTCTGGAAATCATTCCCTCTACCCTGTCCAGGAAATTCATTCTATAGATCAATGAATTGCCACTTCTAGAAGAGCATACTGCAACAAATAACATGCACACTTAAATAAGTACTAAAAAAAGCTGGCTAGAGGGCTCCATTTTCCAACAGTGCTGTAGAGGAGCCTCTGCTGGGTAGAAGACAGGACTGAAGAGACAGGACCGTTGAGCTGGAAAGGATTTATATTCCAGTTCCTTACCACAGCCAGTAAATATTTATCTACTTTCTGTTCAAGTACTTCTAGACTTTCAGTTTTCAGGACACCTTCATATTTAAAAAGATCTTTATATTGCAACAAAATCTCTCTCCACGTGGCCCACAGTCCCTCCTCTGGAGCTATCAGATCGGCCTCTTTTCATCTACAGTGTGAGGCTGTCACATATTTAGAGGCAGAGATCAAGCCTCTCATTGTTCCAGCATATTGTCTGTCATCACACAAGGGAGTTGGAGGGAAAGGTGGTCAGTGGGTTTGAGGAGCAGTTCAGGCAGGATTTAACTATAGCCTATATCTTGATTGGCCACATCAGGTCCAGAGAAGCCACAGGATGTCATTAAGCCACCTGAATCTGCCCCTTCTCTTCAAATTCTCTTGATCTTACCCATACTTATGAATCCCTCTCATTTTCTGTGGAGTATTAAGTAACACTTTGGTAAGGCTTGCTTTTTGTGTGAAAAAAGCTCTTACATATTGAATAGCTACAGGGATTATGATCCTATCTCATTTTTCCCCCTCTCAAATCAAGTGTCCTTTTGTCAATCCCTTCTCATTCCTCATTTTCTCACTAATATCTTTCTTCCTTTCTAATAAACTGTTTCATCTTTTCCTTAAATAGGGTGAGAAAATGGCATGAAGCACACACAAATAGTCTATAGACGGTCTCAGGCAGGAAGAAAACCTTACCAACGGGACAGTAGAGCCCCACAGTTTTTGTGATTCTTGATGATGGGAAGCTAGATTTAGGTTCTGCAGGGAACCACATTCCTATTGTCTGACGCCAGGTGCTTCTGACTAACACTACCGATAAGTGGACTATGGTTTCCTGTTACTTTTAAGCCAGTGCATCTAGTCTCTTATTTTGTCACCTCACTCTCAGTGTGGTTGGCCAGGTATGAATTATCAGTCTTTTCCATAAGCTTCAGCAGATCTATCTCCAGACGCTCAGGAAAACATTGCCTAGTCTCTAGGGAGTTCTCATTAGTACATGTAAACTGGTAACAACACACTGCATGTGAATGGGTTTTTATTAGGTGTTTTATATACATGACAGAAAGCTTCGTAACGCTCCATCATTTATGCAGCACAGATATTATTAATAAGTATCGTTCTGCAGGTGGAGGAACCATGGGTCTGGAAGATTATGTTTTCCTCAAAGATTGCACGTTGATGGGAAGACTAAGATGTTGATGTGGGTCTTTAGACCCAAAGCTGTTGCTTACCTCACACTGTTTTGCTTGTACTACTCATTGGCAAAAGGAAACAAACAGAATGATCCACCATGGAAATTATTACTCTCTAAATGTGAAGAGTTTTTTTTCCTAGATTTTTCATCCTTGGCTTAAAAAAAGAAATAACTTCATGAAATATCTCAATTCTTCAGTCTAAAGTTCTCTCTTCTTCTAACTCGAAGTAGAATGTGTCGTATACTTCCACTTTGATTTTAACTCATATTCATTTATTTAATACATTTTTTTAGTATTTTCCTTATACCAAAGTGCCAAACATTGGGAATTCAAAGTTAAGTAAGATATGGTCCCTGCTTTTGAAGAGTTTACTGAGTAGTACAGGGGATAGGGAATTTTTTAAATGATATAAAAATAATAATGCTTAGAATCATAAATATTAACATTTATTGAGTACTTATTATGTACCAGGCACCATAATAATCGCTTTACACATATGGTAGAAAAATCTGCAGAAAGTATTATGATTTTTATTTTCTTGTGAATGCTTACTACCTTCCCAGC
The DNA here is from genome assembly GCA_004026545.1 of Mormoops blainvillei. Taxonomy (NCBI): domain Eukaryota; kingdom Metazoa; phylum Chordata; class Mammalia; order Chiroptera; family Mormoopidae; genus Mormoops; species Mormoops blainvillei. The sequence goes on along the minus strand of PVJD01004141.1, from coordinate 84,779 downwards.
CAAATTAGAAGCTCATTGAGAACAAGAATCTTCCATCTCTGTGTTTTGCTTAACTTATGTATATCCTCAATTAAACCCAAACGAGCCAGTTTATGGTAGTAACCTGGGAATTGCAAATAAGCTCACCTGGGGCACAATAAAAAATTTTTCTACTTGTTTTAATGACAACTGTTGCCAAGGGACACATATATTATCAGAAATCATTTTGACTAGGTTGAGTGGGGACCATAAAAGGACAATTTTAATAGCATTTGAACTAATGATAGCTTTTTTAAAAAAATGATAGCTTTCTTAAAAATTTATTTTTCAATTATAGTTGACATACAATATTATATTAGTTTCAGGTGTGCAATATGGTGATTAGACATTTCATACCTTACGAAGTGATCACCCTGATAAGTCTATTATAGCTTCAAGCACATAAAAGAGGTCAACAAATCAGGACATAAAGCAATGTTTCACATCAAAAGTATATACTGAGAATTAACTTTACATGAGAAGGAATAAAAGATGAAAACAAAGAACCGGAGTATGTGCCAGGCTTAGCTAGGTTACACTACAGTAATGACCGAAATCTCAGTGGCTTGCAACAATGGGTCTCAACCAGGTACAATTTTCCCCAAGGGGGATATTTGATAATGTCTGGACAATTTCAGTTGTTACAGTTGGGGGAGGGGTGCTACTGACATCTACTGAGTAGAGGTCAGGGTTATAGCTCAGTATCATTAGTGGCCCACTCTCCACCCTCAAAGAAATTACTCATCCTCAATGTCAGTAGCACCAAGACTGAGAAACTCTAGCTTAAAATAATGCTCATACAACATGACCACTGTAGATAATCTTGAGAGCTTTGCTTTAGAATCATCATCATCCTCGGTCCAGGATTTGAGCTACAAGAATTACATGGCAGAGGGGAGAGAAAGCTTTGGAATGTCTCACAGTGGTAATTAAATGATCCAGCTCTGAAGTGACATGGGTCATTTTCACTCAAACTCATTGACCAGGACTAGTCACAAGGTCCCACCCAAGCAGAAGGAGCGAGGAAGTGCAATTCTACCATATGCCACCAGACAGGGGAGACGTGGTAGGTACTGATGAGTAGCACAAATGAATAGACTGAGGGATGAAGAACAGAGAATAAGAATAATATTGGGTAGAATTATTGCTGTCCTAATGACTCCAAAGTTCTGAAGTCAATGCAGTTTCCACTTTCAGAAAATCTTTGCACAGAAGGAGGTATATTCACAACAACTGTGATTCAGGGACTTTTCCAGCTGGAAAAGGTTAAAAATAATGCCCACTTCACAGCGTTGTTAATATGTGAAAGCAACTGGCACAGGGCTTAATTTCTAAAAAATATTCTTTAAATAATTTCCCCCCACTTTCCTTTGCAGATTGGATATAAGAGCAACAGTGTAACTGAAGAATAAGGCTATACAAAATGGGCTGTTTTATTTGCATTAGGTAAGAGAAGAAAACACAAGTTTACATATCATATATGACACCTGGGACCTTTGCTCTTCCTGCCAGAATTGCATCAGTTACCTTGTGGATTGCATAGTTCCAGGATCTCTCCTTTCCTCCTCTTTCTCCAAACTACTGTTAGACTAGGCTTTCAGAACTGCACATCAGTCCCTGTTGCTTCTTTAATGAAAACCCGTCAATGCCTTTTCATGACCCTCACTATAAAACTCTAACTTTTTAGCATGGAATCCTCACCTTTATGGTTTCATCTGCTCAACTCTCCATCCTCACCTTTCTGCCTGTCTCCCAACCACTTACGTTTTCCCAAGCACAATATTGCTTCCCCGTTCTCCATGCCTTCTTACAAGCTGACTTCCTTTACCCATTGGCCCGGCAAACCATACTTTGACCTTGAAAAGCTCTCAGCTATCACTCTCCTCAGATGCATGTCTATTTACTTGACTATCTCCTGCATTTTATGTAAACTGCTTCTCTCAGGGGCGACATTTCATGCCTGTATCCACAGAATTTAGCACAGGGTCTGACATAGAATGGGATTCATTCTGTGAGTCATTCAAGTGTTTTTTGAATGAATCATTAAAATATAAATTTCACTTTGCTATGTCTTCATAATGGTCATTTTAATAATTGCGTATTATTCAACCAAGAAGATATCCAACTTAAAAAATTAAAACAAGATACCTTTCCTTTAAGAAACTAGAAAAAAAATATTTGTATAAAAAAGAAAAATGTCAAAGACACAGATGTTTTCTATAGCATTGTATAAAAGCAAAATATCACCTTCCTTTCTCAGAAATAGCTCTTAGGAAGGGACTGAACTAAGCTATACATGACCGAATAAAGTTAGATAAATAGGCAAGAAAGGGGTTTTGCCTGCTTTTTGTTCCTGGGAATTGCCAACCTTTTCACTAGAAAATGCAACTTTTATTATTATTTGTCCTAGAATGGTCAGACCTGGACTTGATTCCCCAGCTTGCCAGGATCATTGTCTCTGAAGGCTCTTGTGAAGAACAAGGGATTTAAGCAGAGCACCGTTGGTTCAGTTCAACTGTCATTTCACGCAGGCTATAGAATGGGTCCTGCTACACTCCCGTTCTAGAGGTGATGAAACGCAGGCACTGGAAGGCTGAATAAAACCAGCTAGCATGTCAGGCATGAGCCCAGGAAGTCTGATTCAGATTCTGTAATTTCTCCTATAACAAAACATATGTATTTTAATAGCTTGAAAAGCTTTATTTCTGAAAAAATGGCTCTCATAAAATGGGTTTGAAAATGTAATTGGGAAAGTAGAAGCGCTTCAGTGGACATTTATCTATTATTTTGTTCACTTTCCATCTGAGCCCTCCTCTTTATTTGGAGAATTCGTCATCTTAAGAAACTTGGTGGGAGGCAAAGATTGCCTTCCACGATAATGAAAATAGTTCCCTTTTCTTTCTAGGGCAGATGGAGGGCACAAAATGGAACAAGGTTCACCCTGGAAAAATGATCTGTATAATTTTCCAGGGATTTAAAGCTTTCTGATTTTTATATACAGAGAGAAAAAGCAGTAAGTCAACTGAGGTCATTCTTTTACAAACATGACTCATATGCCATCCAAACCATAAGCTATGAAATTGAAATCTAAGAGGAAGTGCCCAGTTTGTCAGCTCTACCTAAAGAACTTCTCAGTAAGAACCCTCCTTGTGTGCTTATTGCTGAAATGAATCTACTCTAAGGATGTAGCCTCCTTCAGAGAAACAGACGTAGGAAGGCCTGTTATCTAAGCGTGGTAGTGGCTTCCACAGAGAACCTCCCAGAGCCACTTTCTTTCTTAGTCATATTGGTAGCAGGTATTTGCTAGAAAACTAGCTGATCTTGGAGGAGAAGAAAGAAAGAGAGTAATAAAGAGAATTTTAGTTCTGATTGTGTCAGTTCCTGCCCTGTGATCAAATTGGGGGAAGAACAGATACTCTGCTGACTGCAGCAGTGAATCAGTGTCACGAAGGTCGGAGAATGACACAGCTTCCTGGAGGGAACATTTGATTCAGTGATTATTCTTTCAGGACAGTGTGTTTTCTCTCAAGCAACTATGAAAATAGGCATAATAGAGAAGAGAATAATTATCATGGATTCTTAAGATTTGTCAATTTATTCAACAAATATTTACTGAGTATTGTGTTAATTGTGTTGGTGTCCCAATGACGGGCAGAAATCATATTGGTCCCCGAGCTCAGGAAATTTAGACCCTAGTGAAGGGGGTGTGGATGAGTTAGTTATAAAAGCTGAGATAAGAGCTATGAGGAAATGCAACACAGTTCTTAAAAATTCTAGAACAAAGGTAAGAGAAGGGAAATTTGAAGTATGAGAAGAGCTAAGAAGGTGAAAGGTAGGGAGTGAAGGTGGCAGGGAGGTGGGTGCAGAGGGAAGAGCATGAGCCAAGGCTCCGAGGTGGGTGAATGAAGGCCAGTGAGGCTGGAGTTCACAGGGTAAGAGACAAGGTGATGGGCCACACTGCAGAGACTGCTGGAGACAGATAGTGCAGCCTTGGGAGCACGTTAGGTGTAGAGAACAACAAAAATGAGTGTGCCCATCAGGCTGTATGGTAGTTAACTTTCTGGTCCTTGCAGGGGAACAGGCACCTTCTCCTCAGATATTGGGGGCACATATATAGAAATGTGAAGCACTGGCTTATTAAATGTCTTGCAAGGTCAACTATACTGCTCCTAATTCGCAGATAAGGAAACTGAGGCTTAGAGAGATGAAATGAACAAGGTGGTATAAGTTGTAATGACCAGACACGATTTCGACTTTGGTCTATGGGACTCCACCTGCGTGGGAGATTTTAGAAGCCAACCTTGTATTCTCCTCAATTTTGCCTACGTTCAACTCAGAGCTATGTATATTGATTCTGTGAGCAATCATTTCCATTTTTATTGCCTTTTAAATAGACCTCAGCATGATTTCCTTCAGACCCAGTTTCTCTGTCTCTCTCCAATCTGAGAGCAAAGCAACTCTGCACGGTGGCTTAAGATGATCTTCTTCTGGTCAACCCCATCAGTCACACGTACATTCAGCATTCAAATGCGGTCAGCTCTCCCTTGGTTCATCTGAGATGTGACTCATCGTTGGTCCACGCTAGTCCCATTTGGCCTAGTAAATTCATTCCTCTCTCCTCAACAGGTTATCCTCATCCCACCTCATTCCTCTGGAACTTATAAGGAACTCAGAATCTGTTGGAGTTCAAATGGACTCACTGCAACTTCTCACTGAAACAAGATTTCATTAAAATAAATCCTTAATACATCCAAGGTCTTAGTGAATCAGCACATTCACAAATATCACTCTAACATAATTACTCTCAGAAAAAGAAATAATAAAAAACGGAAATATTTAAGTTGCACTTTGATAATTTACTTAACGAGCAGTATTTGCAGGTAAGAGTGCGCAGCCTAAAGTGGAATCACAAATACCTTTTCCTTAAAGCTGTACAGAGCGTATGGTGACCGTTTATGTCATGAGCCGAGTGTGAGATTCCATTCCTAATGAAGCCAATGGCTCGGCTTTCTGACAAGGGACGATCACTTCCTTACGCCTCTTATTTTCTATTCCCTTTCAGCACCAGCTCTTGCAGTCGAAGTTCTTTTGTAGAGTTTTCTCACAGAGATATACAATTTATCACATTATAAAAATTGCTAATTTCTCCTGAAGGAGTGTGAAACCACAAAACTGATTAAAACACAAAAGCTGGGTGGTTGGCTAGGTTCACAGATTGAGTGGCTCGGTCAAAACACAAGCTTTGCAAACCCATGTGATTTAAAGCGCTATTGCTGCAAAATGATAAATCACCCCACATCCTTGGCCTGCAAGGTCCCTTGTGAATAGTTGAATTCACGGATACTAAATTCACAAATGCTAATGGTCTACTTTGTTCCCCTAACTTTTCACCCAACTTACGTTTTGCTTTTTATGTAATAATATCCAAAGCTCTAAGTCCTTTGTGTATACTATGTTCCCAGCTCAGCCTGTCTTGGGTCTCTCTTTGAGCTGCCCTTGACTGTGAACTTGCCACATGACTTTAATCAATGTATCATTGACGCTAACCTTAAATAGCACCCCCCAAAAATCCTGTAGCCATTTCTGATTATTCTGTTCATCTGTTTCTACCAAACAAGTTTTATCTGACCAACCACAACCTACATTGTCTAAGGACTAAGTTTACATGACTCTGGGTGAAAAAAATTTGTTTTTTATTTTTTCAAGTGACTGACTCAGAAAGTCAATGAACTACTATATCTTTATGAAAATTATGAATAAATAGTGATATAAGGAAATGATTACGATATAGTATTAAGTGACAAAACAAGGTATAAAATTACAAGCATAGTGAGATTTCATATTAATAGAAATCATATCTGAGATTATGAAAATACTTTTAATTTTCTTCTTACAGTATTTTGGATTTCCAATTGTTTAATAATCCATCAAGAAGATTATTCAAAAGCTCAGTAGTACCTACGGAGTACCTTTGTCTTAAGAAAATTGTAGAGCAGTTCCTGAAAACACTGTACAAATTCCTCCACAGTTTCAGAGGCTAAAAATCAAGGCCAGTAACTTCAGGAATTTAATAAAGAACATGAAACAAATCCCAACTTCAATTCCCCTGCAAATATGACAGGATTTTAAAATGTGCCTGGAAAACTGCATCTGGGGTTTTGCCAATCCCATAACTTTTGGGACGTTTGCTGAACCCAAAACACAGCCGGGCCCACCCATCCATAATTAAAGCCCTCCCCCAAATGAATTCATTGCTTTGTGGCACCATCTGTCTCATTCCCTTATTTACATAATAGGGAACCCTGCTCCGACTGCAGCAAATGAGAAGCGACAAAAGAATGGCGAATGAAGAAAGATGAAATGTATACATGTATACTTCAGATTATGTATAATATGGTCAAATCCCTCCAATTTAAAATTTAAAAAAAAATTTTTTTTTCAAAACCCATCACAATTTCACCTGGGCTTCTTTCCAGCTCTCAGAACCTCCTTCCTCCTTCTGCTGCATCTGCAAATCTCACTAATATGGCTTGTTTCACTCAAAGAGTTCATTTGTCACATTTTATTTTATTAAATATTTTATATTCCTCTTGTGGACCCATTAGAATGCCAGTTAGAGAAAGTAACGTAAATCAATTGTGTTTGGTAGTCACTAAGGATGCAGAGGAGAAATAAGCAGTTTCTTATTAACTTGAAATTTAAAAAGAAAAAAGAAACGTCCCCAATATGAAGCTTCCTCGAATCTTTCTCATTTTCCTCCTGTCCGTCTCCTGGGAAGTTTCCGTCCTAATAATGGGAACATGAACAGTGGATCTGTTCAAAGACAGACAAAGGGCTGGTTTTTTAATATGCAGCAGTCACTCTAATCCTATGTTTTGTGTCCCTTCCTACAGCTTCCCAGTGCCCTGGGCAGCCGCAGGCTGCAGTGGGGTGAGCACTCGTCTAAAACTTAAGTGACGTGGATTCCTATTCAGGTTCTACTCTCTGTGACCTTGGGCAAGTCCACTTCTGAGAACTTCAAGCTCCCAATAAATGCCTGCTTGGAAGCCTAGATGATGCTCTTGTCTGTGGATCTAGATCCCCCATTGCCATGCCTACAGATACACAGATTCGAGAGGGTGGAGGACTGAGGGGCCTGAGTTCCTTCAGTTCTGGTGCTCGCATTTTACCAGGACCAAGTGCCTTCAGGTCAGAGCTGGGAAAAGAAGCCAAGGTTCGGAGGCGTACATTGTTTCCTGCACCAAGCCGGGCTCTTTAACAGCCACAGATCAAGAGGAAGCATCCTCAACCCAGTGCTGACAGCCATGGGAGAAGTCACATCCCAGGTTGAAATGGTTAGAGATGTTCTAATGCTGAGAACAGTGGCTTAATGAGTGCACTGAAGAGAGCTGGGGAATCAAGCTGGTCTGCAATAAACAGATCCTTGCGCCCCTGTTCGGGTCTCTCAGTCAGAATCCTGGGGATGCGACCAAGGAATCGGTATATTTATTATGTTCTCAGGTAATTCTGATTCATAGCTGAGGTTTTGGGACTACTGGTTTCCATAATTCTTGCTGTGATGAAAGGAAGTTCATCTTTAGGAGAAACAATTTCTTAGTCCTAAACTCAAAAAAAAAAAAAATTGCCTCATGTGTCCTTATTCACGTGTTATTGATCAACGGAGTAGATAAATCCAGCAACAGCTTTATTCCTCAGATGCAGAAATACTCACGTGGACACATATTATGCCCACCTGCAATCAGTAGGAAGCCGGCACCCTAAGCATGTTCCTGGTAAAAAAACACTTTTCTGAGGCTACCCCTATGAGGTTCAGGCTGGGCTTATAATCTATGCCTGGGAATGCACTAAGGGTGATAGTAGCCCCACCAAAGAGAGGCTAAAACCCCTCCCCATAATCTCATCCAGTAGCTAAAGCCCTCTTCAAAAAAAAAAAAAAGTGAGTTCAATGATGACAGTATTTTTTAATATAGATGACTCAGTTTTTCTCAATCTTATATAAGAAATAAGACTGTATACAATACAACCTTATTTCTGAAATAAAAATAGCTTCAGAAAAATTACAATTTTTAAATGATGCTTTAAAAAAGCCAAAACAACCTTTGTTCTTTCCTTGCAAATACAGCTTGAAGGTAAGGACTTTAGCTAGAGTACTTCCCAACCGGATGCCTCCTCCCATCTACATGGGAGAAGCTCTTGCTGCTATTGCAAACAATAAAGTATATTAGCAAAAGTGTGTAGCAGCGGAGACACCTGGCCTGGACCTCTGGGTCTTCCCTCTACCAACTGCACAACGTTGAAACATTAGGGAAACCTGATCATCACCTGTAAAGTAGGATAACAATGACCTATCCAACACAGTTGGAGGATGAGACAAAGGACGTGAAAGGTCTACCTAAGCAGTAAAACACACGGGATACATAATAAGACTGCGCTCCCCTGAGCTCCCAGTTTAATAGAGATGAAAAAATTAGGAAATAATTGAAGTTCAAGTTGCCGTGGAAGCCCAAAGGTAGAAGGGATCTCTCCTAACTAAGGAGATCATGAGCTACTTTTTTTTTGGAAAAAAAGATAGGAACTAAATCTTTGGGGCTGTGTAGAAGTCTCCTAAAAGGACAAACGGAGACAGGATAGGTGGGAATAAAAAGAAGGATGCTGATTTCAGGAATAAGGAGTACAAATGGACAAAATTGGTTCAGAAGGTATATTTCGGGGGATAGGAAGTGTGATTACAGAAGTGGCGGTGAGGAGCCTGGTAGTGAAGGGTTCTGTTTATCTGTGCTGAAAAAGAAAGCTTTTTCACTGAACACAGTGAAGGATCATAGGAGGCTTTTGAAAGGAGAGCGATGATCAGATTTGGGTGCAGAAAGGTCACTCTGGAAACAATGATTAAGATGGGCTGGAGCAGAGTGAGACCGGAGGCAGAAAGACCACAGCGGGAAATGGTGTAGGACTCTTGGTAAGGAAAGGCAAAGGCACTGGAGCTGAGGTGGATACTGCTTATCTGAAAGATGCTAAGAAGGAACCAAAGGAAGGACTCAGTGACTGACTGAACGGGCTAGGGAAAGGAGAATGAGGGATCAAGGCTTATCTCCCAGGTTACAAATGCAAGTGAATAGGTAAATGATTTGCCCTTTGACCAAGAGAGAAGGATAAAAAAATAAGCAATTTAAGAGTAAGTGGATGTGAAAGATAGTGGGTTTGGTTTGAGAGATGTTGAGTTTAACAGGACCTGTGAAAATCCAGACGAAAAATCCAGTAATGATGTGTATGTGTGTCTCTAATTTTTTTTTTTGGGGGGGAGGATTTCAGGGTAAAAGAATCTCACTACATGGAAGCTAAAGATGTATGGATGTTCTTAGAGGTTTGTTATTCGCAAACAGTAGTTATTTTCAGCAACTGAACTGCTGTGAAGACCATGTTTTTTTCCTCATTAACCGAGCTCTATGTTCAGATCCAAACACCCAATGTGCTCAACCATATTCTTGAGACTCCAAACAAAACTCAAGGACAACTATGCCATGTCCAAAGTGAGATGACTTTGGACCATGGTAAAGATTACAGACATGATCAACTGAGACAATGTACATGAAATTGCTCTGAAGTCCCTCAATAAACAGCAGTTTCTTCTCTCTTTACTGTTTCCTTACAGAAGAGCAGCCCACCCACAGCAATACAATCAAAAGTTGAGTGGCCCATAAATTGTCAAGCCTAGCACATTGTCTGACATACAGTAGCCACACAATGTTAGTGGATAAAGTGTAGAAAGAAGGTACACATAAATTAAATGGAGTAAACATCCCAACGGAGCTGGAGGAGGCCAGGAGAACTTTCTTATCTCCTAGGTATAAGTGATTTCCAAAGGTGGGGCCTTCAGATTTTAGTCAATGGTAGTATTTCAACCTGGCCTCATCCCAAGGTACCACTAGGGGGTGGGGTCTACAGTGGAAAATTGAAAATTTCTTTCTTTCAACAAGGAAACTTAAATGCTCAAAGAAGAGGTAAGTGGGTATAGCTTCATTGAAACAGCGCTGAAATGCTGTATCAGGTCATAAACCTGTGGTGTAGTTTAGTGACTGTGTTTAAATAGATGCTTCTCTTTGCCTTATGAGATCCAGGAAAGCCATAAAAATTCATGGCCTACTTGTGGCTGAGCGCTAATAAAGGAATAATCGGTGCTTTAAGCGAGGGGTAATGGGAGGTACAGTGGGAGATTTACTGGAGCAATAAGGGCTGCGGAGAGAGAGTAGGCTTCTCATGCCAATTACACTGACAGACAACAGAGCAAGACTTTCTTGACACACACTTGCAATCCTATTCTGTTAAGTGACAAGATGGGGTCCTTAGTTCTTCCTTCTCTTGCATTTCCAGGAAAGAAAGTCTTAGAGTTTTACTCGGGGCTCCTGTCACAGAAGTTAATAAAGCTTCAGTGAGTTTCCCACAATAGATCACTCGGTATGGTGGAAAGAACTTGGAATTGGGATTAGAAAGAGCTTCTGTTCTAATCCCAGTCCTGTCAGTTACTAAGTGATTTTATTTTGCCCCTGATTAGTTCTTCCCAATGATCCATTCCCGACCATTGCCATGGGGCTTTAGTGTCTCTCTATGGAAGAAGTGCTTCTATCTCTTTGGCTTCGGGGCTTTAGTGTCTCTCTATGGAAGAAGTGCTTCTATCTCTTTGACTTCACTCTTGGTCATAGCCCTTGCTTTGGCCGATGACATGTGAGTTGAAGGAATGTATGTAACAATCCAGAAGAGCTTTCAGAAACTTTGAGAAGTTAGTTGTTGCTCTTTTCTCTCTGTCATGAAAATAAGACACGCCAAATAGGGAGTGAGTTCTGGAATAATGAAGACAGATGGCACAGAGCCAGTGCTGACCTCAGACACCATACTAGATGCGTAAAAATTAAAGTCTTGTTCTAAGACACTGAAACATTGGGGGTATTTGTTACTCAGCATAATATAGTGAAAACTTACTGATATACAGAGTGATTGTGGGGAAAATGCTTAACCTGAGTCTTGCGTTTCCTGAAGTGGTCACAATACACCCACTTGTCTGATTGTGTGGAGAACAAATGAGATTCTAGCACTATGTATGACACAGAGAAGTTGTTCAATTAATGGCAGTTATTATTATTCTAATTTGCTACTCAATTACTGATAAAAGAGGTTATTTTTTTCAACACATGTGCTTCCGGTGAGCCATGTTTCAAGGGCTCTTTGCTGTGGAGCCCCTCGGCCAATGTGGCACTCAGCGGCAAATTAGACATTTCTGACACTCTTCTTCCAGGACCAGGGAGAAAGGGTCTCTCACATCTTTTCATTACAACCTTCACAAGCTGTGAAAGAAATAGCAGCAGGTTCACTTTCACCCCATTACACATCCAGTCAACGGAACACTGCCTCTTCCTTACCTGGGAGACAGGCGTCTGAAGGCTGGCTCCTGTGGCCCTCGACACACGGCCGCACTGCTGTGAAAGCGAGGGGACTGCGCTCACTGCAGTCACAGCCAGAGTGCCTCACCCAGGACCAGCCCTTCATAGTTCACAAAGCTCCCGTGGTTTTCACAGCAGCTCCAGGAGGCTTTCATTCACTCACAAGTGCCAGCTACATGGTTTCCGCCTTCACAGAGGTAGGTGTTATTGTATTACCGCCAATGTGTTGACTAGTTAATGTATTTATTCATTAAACATTATTTTGCATGTACTGTGTTTGGGGTACTGTACAAGGCAATGAAGATACCCTAATGAACAAAGCCTAGTCCTGGCCCCTAAGGAGTTCACAGTTGCGCAATGATGCAGACATGTAAACTGCCATGCCTGAAAGGTCAGAGCAAAACCGTGACCACAGAGAGTGAATCAAGTGTGTGGGGGCACAAAGGAGAGAGACACGGAGTCTGGGTGGAGAATGGGGGAACCCTGCCCACAGGAAGGGCACCGAGAGATGACTTCGAGTTTACTGCATGGATGGAAGTAGAACAGGAGGAGCAGCAACTGAAACAATGTGTAGACTGGGAAAAGCATTTGTGCAGCGCCAGAGCACAGGGTCTGTTGGGGTAACAGGGGGAGAAGGAATTCAAGGGATAGGGAGAAAGGGGGTTGTAAAGAACCTGGATGTGCGAAGGAGTTTATCCTTATTCTGTACGCAACAGTGAAGCTCCACATGAAGTGTTATAAATAGAGGACTAACACGATCACCTTTTTAAAAAGAGAGCACTTTGGCAACAACATAGTCTCTTGGAAGTAAAACTAGAATAAAGGAAATGAGTGAAGAGGTTAATCCTGAAGAACGGTGCTCTGAACTAATGTGTGCTGACTCCAAAATCACGTGTGTGTCACTGCAGCTGAGGATTTGAACTCACAAGGAGACATCCTTCTTATATCATATCTATAGTCTCTGTCCTTCCTTTGGGAGAAGTGAACACTTAACAAATGATCTATCCATTTACTTAATTATATTCTGTTAACAGAGGGACAATAAGTTACTGATTCCTCAGACACTCTTTTTCTGTGGTGATCCCAAGGTCAAAATCACCAGGATAATCAGCTAGGGCCTGATAATCCATGACAAACTAACATGTGTTCTGAGCATCAAAAGAGCAGGGATTTAAAAAATTCTATGTGTGGACACATTTTTAACTCATCATAGAAAAATCAGAGCTTCATTTGACTTAGCTACACATATTTTATAATTTATTTTTTAATTGCATATAATGTGGAAAAAATAGCGGGGATGGAGGGAAGACACTATAATCCTTTTAGCACTTAAGTCTTCCTAAGGTCTTGGTCTAGCCCTGATCACGCCCTCTATCTCTGGCCACACTGCCAGCTGCCTTGGCCATCACTGCCCTTGGAACTCCTTCGTAGAGAGAGTTTCTAGACACCAGCAAGCAGGGTAAGTGCAACGAATTGAATTTATCATTCACAGCAATGCCGGCCAAAGGCACTGCCCCTGCCCTGGGTAAGGCTGCCCAAGGGGATATGGCTGGCTACTCCTATTGCCCAACCCAGGTTTGAAACCGGGTTGTGCTTATTTGATGAGAACCACAGTATAGCAGACTCTGGTTACACGACAGCAGTATTAAATTGGGGTCCTCCATACTTTCAGTCCTTGAAGGTTTTGGCGATTATTGTGGGGCAGGTTCCTTAAGTTATAGGCAAACTACTTCAAAGTGGAGCAATTCTATCACTCTTCTAAGGACTCCTGATGGGAAGGAAAGTCACCTCTATGGAGAGGGACTCAAAGGAGCGAGCAATTCTGATTACAAGGTAAGTTGTTGCGGTTCCCCAGATGGCTCCCGAACACTTGGACAACCCACCAGTCTATGCCTCATTACAGAACAGAAACCTGGAAGGTCAATTCAGTGTGCCTAGGCCACGGTAGATCAAAATCACATTTCAAGAGTTCTCTTCCAGCTCAACCTTTACTCTTTGCACACAAGCCACAAACTTTCTAACAGAGTTCTGTGAGATAGTAAAGGTATATATTGAGTACTTACTATGTGCCAGGCATATGCTAAGTGTTTTACATGAATTCTCTCATTTACTCTTAATACCTATAAGGCATAAACAATTAACGTTATTCCTATTTAGCAGATGAGGAAACTGAGACACAGTGATCTTTGGTAATTAGGCCAAAGTCAACAGAGCAATTAAGTTTTGGAGCCCAGGTTTGAACTCAGGAAGCCAACCTCCAAAGCAGAATCTCTGGACCATTCTGCTGATCTGCCTCTTCCTGCCTAGAAGCTTAACTTGTTATTTTATTCCAGTTTACAAGTATGTGAAAACTTCAATCTCATCCTCAATTTGTAGGTGAGAAAACAGAGGTGACAGAGATTAAGTGACTCCCCTCAAGTCACATAGCTAGTGGTGGCAGAGCTAGCAGTAGCCCACTGATCATTACCTCCTGGATCACTTAGCTTAAAATCCTCCCTCTCACCTACACAAAGTTTATTTCCTCCTCCCAAGATAAAAGGCAGACAAGAAGGAGGAAGCATGTCTTGAGCTCTTTCTAGGCATCCAGGAATCTGCTAGGCACTTTACATCCAGCATTCATTTATTCAAGCAACTACCTGGTGAGACTGACGGTGTTGGTTCCATGTTCCAAATGACAAAACAGAGGCTTAAAGAGGTTGGGTGACCCCCCCAAGTTCATCCAGCTAGTAAGTGATGAAGCTGGAGCCCTAGACCAGGTCAGTGTGGCTGTGACACCCATGATCCTCATGTTGCACAGTGCTCCTCTGCCAGGAATTTTATAGTGGGCTCAACCCTACCAGGTGGGAATTTTATTCTGTACCTGCTTTTCCCAAGTCCTCAACAGGATTAAGGAGTGGAATTGGTCTTGAATCCACACAGGCAATCTTCTTCCATCATCCTTTCATGAGATCCAGGCCACTATGATTTAAATTGAATTTTTTAAGCAGTTTTCTCAAGGCCCAGGATCAAATGGCTTTTGATGTGCTGGAAGGCTTCCTCCCTGCTTCTATGGTCTGGCTCTTCTCAACAGGGTAAAGTGGTGAGAAGCCTCACAATTTATGTGGAGGTCACCCACCAGAGAAAACATCTTCTAGACCTTGGTATGAAATTACTGGGTGAGCCAGGTCATATTTTAGGTACAGTGAATGTGTTAAATCATTTCCCAAGTATTTGGGGTTTAACAAAGCAGCAGAAGCCTCTCACTAGAAATCGTCCTCCCCCAACTTTGAAATATGTGTTGTGTAGCAGAGACATTTTTCTGGTTTTGATGCCCTTACACAAATTGTCAACATATTGTATCTTTTTTTTTTTCACAGTTCTTTGATGTACTTGAAGGGGTTTTCTTCCTTGAACAAGAAGCCACAACTTCCAAATGTGTTTAAAACAGAAGCCCCTAAACATTTGAAGTTCAGTTCGGAATTCCTAAGCAGAAACTTGGCAAGAAGTCCTAACTTGTATCAGGAAAAAAAGAAAAACCCCTTCCATCCATGAAGTATCAAATGTATACTTCCCAATAGAAAACAGACTTTTCACATCCACATCATGCTGGTCTACCATTTTATTCACTGCTTTCCCCCCCACAGAACTTAGACTTCCTGACTCATTTCAAAAGCACAGCAAAGATCATTTGGATGTATTGCTCTCATCTGAGATTCAATAAGACTGGGTCTTGACCTATAATCTTTTCTCCACCCAAATGCCCTTTGCTTTCTTCTTCACTTCTGCCAACAGCTTAGTCACGTAGGCTGAAAGCCTAGACATTGATTTCCTCAAGAGCAGGAAGCGTGCCTTCACTCGATCTTCATACGCTTAGTGCCTATAGGCAGCACTGGTGCACAGGAGACGCTCAGTAGGTATCTGTTTAGTGGGTAGGTTTAAGATTTTTCTCCTCCTCTTGCCTCTTCTTCACCCACGTATCATTTCTCTTCAAAGCACTTGCCATTTGTGTTTTGAATAGGAGTACCCAATGGCCAAATATGGCCCATTTGATAAAGATGCAGCCTGTTGAAGATTTTAATGGAAAAAAAAATACATTTAGTCAGCCATAAATAGAAACTAAGTGGCCGGTGGTTGCAAAATATTTATGTGCCTGGAGGACAGATTAGGGTCATTGGATCAGAAGTAGATCAGGTGTAATTGCCACTGAATCTAGCAACAGTTTGATTCTGTGCATATTAAATTCCTCTACAAGATCAGTATAAAGTTTGATGGATCATTCCAAGGATTTCTTACCAAAAACTAAGCATGCACGATATCATTAGTGTAAACTTAAGAGTAGAGTCCATAAAGCCCCTTTTAAGTTCCTAACATGCTTTGTACATAGAAGCCACTTACTAAAGTTTCCATGTATACTTCAGTCTCATTTTAGCTAAACCTAAGCCATTAGCCCTCTTTTAAATGAAATGTATTCCGAGATCAGATGAGATCGGGCATGTTCAGGGCAGCATAGCCGGAGACATGTATAAAGGATCCCTGGACAAAGACAAAGGGGGATAGGATTGAGGGTGGGACAGGGGAGGGTGGTGGGAGGAAAGTAGAGACAATAGTGCTTGAATAACAATAAAAAATTAAAATGTATTATCAATAACAAATTAATAGAATTGAATTCAACTCTTTTTGATTATGAGGTCCTCTATTAAAAATACCTTCCTTTACTTTTTTTTCCTTGTTATTTATCCCTCCCCTTTCTTTTCCTATACATCATTAATCCTATGGTTACCCCTGTAGTTCAGACCTTCCTGTTCCAACAGATCCAAGGTTCCTATGTGAGGTCAACAGTATAGGAGAGAGAGTGTGGACTTCCCACAAGCAGAGATTAGAAAGCAGCATTGATTTCGAGTTGGCCTGAGCCTAGAGAAGCCTTAGGCACACTGATGAGCATAAGAAGGTGCTTGAAGAAAGTCACAGGAAGCTTCCTTTGCAGCAGGCATAGTTCTAAGCAGTGAATAAAGACCCTGCCCACATGGGGCTTCCATTCTGATTGGGGCTACAAGCAGCTAGCAAACAAATACATATGTCAGAAGGTCATGAGTGCTATGGAGAAGAATGAAAGAGATGAGGAATGGAGGTTTCTATTAAATCATCATGTTGTAGGTGGTCTGGGAAGGCCTCACTGAGCAGGGATATGATGGAAATGAGAGAATGAGAGGCGCTGATATTTGGGGAAGAGCATTCTAGGCAGGGAAACAACTGCTGCAAAGCCCTAAGGCAGGAAAAGGCGTG
Organism: Mormoops blainvillei; assembly: GCA_004026545.1. NCBI lineage: Eukaryota > Metazoa > Chordata > Mammalia > Chiroptera > Mormoopidae > Mormoops > Mormoops blainvillei. Next base: position 68,067 of record PVJD01004141.1, on the reverse strand, counting down.
GAACAGTTCCAGGGGCAGAGAGAGGCCAATGCGGTTGGAACCGAAGGTGGGAAGATCATACAGAGCCTTGTGCCGATGAAAGAGCTTGCACTTTGATTCTGAATGACTGTCCATTTAAAAATATCATTTGTCCTGATTCCATCCCAACAGCATAAACTGGTGGCCCACCATGATCCAAGCACTCTGATAATCTCTGGAAGCACAAACATTATTAGGATCCAGTGCCTCTTCAGTGAGGAAAAAGATATTTAGACAAGCAAATCTAATACAAGGGAGAAAGGGAGCAAGTGTTACGAGAGTCAGGTAGCCTTCACGGGAGCAAAGATCCACCTCAGTTTTGGGAAGGAGACAACCAGGAATGATTCATGCAGACAATCCCTGTGTGATGAGTCTTGAAGGATGGGGTGAATTTGAATGCAAGGATCTCTAAGCTACAGAAGTTTCTAAGAATGCAAGTCAAAAGATGGAGGTGAAAATATGTTTGACATTTTCAGGGAATTGTGAGAATTGACTGAGATGGGAAATGCTTGAAGGTGTGCAATTGAAGAAAGGTTTAGACAAGGAAATTGAAATTAGATGTCTGAGGTACATAGATGCCTAACAAAATTAGTAAATCCTTATCAGCCCTAGGCTATAATATGCCTTCTATATTATTTTCAGACATATATGTTTATATCCATAAATGAAAGATTTCATACGAGTAAAGTATATTCAATGAAAATACAGGAAATAAATTTGGCCATTCAGTTAAAATTTTTAAATTAGATAGTCTCATAGAGCTAATTTATTATAAACACGTTCCTCGCCCTGTAACATTTTACCAATCAGGAAAGTGAGTCATGAAGGTTTAATAAGCAATGAAACGTCATTTCATTAATAAATAATGAATCAAGTATCAGACTAATGTTCCATTACTTTCCTACCACACTTCTCTGCCTACCTTGACCATGCCTTTCCAATAATGAACCAATGTAATATGGGAAGTAACATACATGTAGTGGTTTAAATCCGTATCTTTGGCTGTCTTATTGCAATATACAAATAGTATCAATGATTCTGCTGATATTTCTCACCCGCCTGAACACCATCTACCACCCCGGAATTCTTCTCACACTGTCAATGGTTACATAATGCATGGCCATGTGTAAGGCCTTCCAGACACCCTAGAATGGCATCTTCTACCATACTTACTACTCTGCAGGACCAAAAAACGCACCAAGAGATAGTTACTCCCATTACACCAGTAAAAAAAAATGTATTTCCCTTTCATTTATTGTCCAATATTTGCTCAATATTCCATAGAAGAAGATCCTGGTTTTATCCATTTTTTCATAAGTAAGATTAGCAACTAGATCAACTCACTTTTGGATTTTTCAAATTTATTTCTAATAAAAATCAAAGTTGATGAACAGAGAGCAAGAGGGGAGGACCCAACTGTGTCACAAAAGTAAATGTTGGATCTTCACTTCTACCTTTAAAGAAAGACTAGGAAGTTTGGAAGAATCCTTCTACAGTTTGACATTTCATTCACATTCTGAAAATAACACACTAGCTTCAAGCCTCAACCTAATTGCTGCCTCTTTTGGAAGACCCACGTGAACACACCAGTCCCCAAATCTGTGCTCTCTGGAAATTCCATACGACCTTTAAAATAGCGCTGACCATACTGTGTTCTGATGATTGCTTTACACTTGTCTTTTTTCCTACCAGGTCCTCGGCACCAATCATAGAGAGGAGGATGGAAGGAGGGTGTCAAAGATGGGAGAAAGGTAGGGCATGTTGGATTCACATGTTTTCCAAACTAACTCAAGACATATGATGTGGCAAAGAATTTCTTTGTCACTGATTGGTTAAGAGTACATTGAAGAGAAATAGCTTGGGTGTCAGTACTAGGATTCCACTCACACTGCTGGTTTATCAGAACACCAGAAAAGAACATTCTAAATTGAGACTGAAAATCTAAGATGATCATTTACAATAGCACATGTTTAACCTCAAACCCGGATGGATCTACAACTATTTTTGTAAGATCTTACATAGGTCCTTCTTGGTCTAGAAATATTTGTGTTTTACATGTTTGAAATACCACATAATTTTATTTAGGCCTTTTAGTGAAATGATACAGTAATGTAATATGAAGTTATACAATGTGTAGCAAGTACCGTGGTAGGTGGGCCCTGCATTAAGGGTGCTAATTGCCAGTGAATGGCTATGTCCCAGTATCTACCCTTCACCTGCATAGTTTCCCCAATGCCTGTCAAGTAAGATGCATTTGTGCTGTATCTGTGTTTTTCTACATTGCAGTGTCCTTTCTCTATATTAACTGCTTGGGATTCCATGGGACAATGTGGAACAAACTTAACTGTTAATGATTTTTAATTTATTTAAGCATAAAAAGAAAATCCTAAGATCAGATATGACCCATAGCCATCAACCCTGTGGCAGTATCAGGAAGCTGATTTATCATCTCCAACTCTTTCTCTGTTCATTCCACCTCTTACCCTAAATACTTATTAAATGAGTCCAGCTTTAAGTAACTATAGATTAAATAGAGATAGTGATATACCCCCAGAGAGACTGATATATCCTACATCTCTTCCATGCCATTATTCTGTAGTAAAATTGCTTTTAGCACATTTGGTTTTGGATGGTACCTTTTTAAAAAAATCAGCCACTGGTCATGTCTAGGAATGTCTGTAGTCCCGAGTTTTTGATCTCCAATACAAAGAACATTGGAATTGTATTCATATGTTAGAGGAGCACTGATTAGTGATGAGCCTCACCTTGGCCAACTGGCTTTAAGAATACATGGTATCAAAAAAAAAAAAAAAGACTAATGGAAGTTTGACTTACAATACTAATTCTCACTAGCATTTTCTGCAAATGGGATACAAAGAAGGAATGTCCCAGGACAGAAATGCATATGAGGAAGGCAGCATAGGGTACACACAGGAAGCATCAGAATTTTAATGATTCAGAAAATACATTCACGGATTGTTTTTGAGCACCCATTATATGCCGGAACATGTATCTAAATAAAAATCATATAGTAGCATATACACATGTAGGATATAAATGAGTTCCTTACAGCAACTTCAAAGAAGGTATGGAAAATCCAAAGGAATGCTTGGCCACCTCTTTGAAGAGACTGGCTGGGGCTGAACATCTTCCAGGAAACTTTTGGGTTGGGGCAGAAGAAACAGGGTTTTTCTTACTGACCATATTTACCCAAATCATCTTACTTTTCCATATACAAAACAGTAGGTTTAACAATACCTGCTGGTGGGGCGGGGCGGGGCTATTTATATTCAAGTATCAAGTATCAGACTTTCCACTCTGCATATTAAATTTCTTCCTTTAAGTTTGTTGAGATTTCTTGATATGTAAAAATAAAAATAAAACTTACTCTTTATTATTCCTTCCAGTTTCAGGTCATCTGCAACTTTAACGAATAAGTCTTCGCCTAGCTCTTAGTTAAGGAAAGATGGCTGGTCAGGATCAAGGACCTGAAGCTCCACCATTTCTCCAGGGATCTCTCTCCTGACTTCTTTAGGTGCTATCAATTATACAGCCCCCAAATTAAAAACCACCGAGCTCTGTTTCATCTTCACTTTAAGGTTTTACAAAGGACCTGGTTCAAATATACAACTATTGTGACTATAGGACTGTATAAACAGCCAGGTGTTTGTCTGCAAAAGAAAATGAAGGTGTATGGCATCATTTATCCTTGGAGATTATTGCTAAATCCCAGGTATCACGATACCTTTTTTAATTACTCAAAATTTTCCTTCTCATTGACTTAAACATGAGAAGGATCTAAAGCTTTGGGGACTCAAGTCATTGGTTTGATCACCTTATACCTCTTTTCCGTCCACATTCCTCAAACATGGCGGTGGCCGACAGCATCTCCACAGTGAGATCTGCAGCCCCGCCCCGCCCCACCAGCAGGCAGGCCTGCAACTGCATCTGGGGGAGGGCTCCATCTCCTTCACAGAAAGGCAATCCTCCTTGGATCCACTTTATCTAGATCGGGCTTCCAGATCCTCCTCTGAGTGTCTGTTCCAGCCATTTTTTTTTTTTTTTTATTACTGATCTTGGAGAAGGTAGAAGAGGCATTTTATAATTTATTCAGTTGACAGTTGACGCCTTTTGCGCTTTAAGAAAAAACAGACAAAAGAATAAATGGAACCAAATGTAAAATACCTATACGCCAAGGTGATTCAACTAATTGAACCTAAAGAGATTTAAAGGAGTGAGGAGATGCAAAAGGGAACATGTTTTTAGAGACAGTGCTTTGATTCGATTTGCAGGAAATTCCCCCTACGGCTGGTGAGCCTGTCAGTGTAACAAGGGTGGAGGCCATTGCTCTCAAGATGATCTGAGGAGTGACAGTGAGCAACCAGGTAGCTGCCGTGGTGTGAGAAGGCCTGTCGTCCACGCCTCTACCTCCTCCGAAGCATCTGCCCTGTTCATCTGTCAGTTCAGCAGAAGCTCTGTCTGTGACGGCCAGAAGCCTGGCGCTAAGTGAGTATGTCCCCCCTGAGACAAGGAGAATTCCGCAGGTCAGACTTGCTCGGCTAGTAGACTACGAAAAGCACCGAGTGCATACAAATGCTATAGTAAATTAAGATAATGATATTGGCTGTTTACTGTAGATAAAACATAAATCTGTAATAGAAGCATCTAGGAGATTCCAGCGTCCAGTGTATCAACATCAGAAAGAGCAGTTATGATTGTTGTTGGGGAAAAAAAAATCCTAGGCCTGGCTAACATTTAGAGATATAAAGCTTTCATATCCTTCAGTCTTCTCCCCTTTGTGATTTCCACAGGATTTTCATTTCCAGAGATATTATACTACTTGCTTTCAAAGGAATTCAATATTTTCATTCAGAAAAGTAATTTCACAGGAAAGTAACACAGAATGATGTCCTGGGTATTCATTTTCAGAGCCAATCTTGCAAAGTCAATTTGTGTTGCAAGGAGCGGGGGCGACATAAAAAGGTGCAGATCCTGTGTATTTGGGCTTCTGTGGTCTTCTTCCTTCCCATTCCCCTCATGCAGGATGCCTTGGACACCCCATAAGCATTTGAAAAGAATTGTCTAACCTTAAAAAAAAAAAAAATACCTCTGACTCCCTTAATAACATCACCCGGCGTGACCCAAAGACATTGATCCTGGAGCCCAGGACTAGAATATGGCTTTGTCTCTTCAGCCCTCTAGTAAAAGTCAATATCACCATAACCATCACAATCATTGTTTTTTCTTTTTCTTTTTTTCCCCCCACATTGTTGGAGAAATTAGAGGAGAAACCAGCAAGTGGAAGGTGAAAGATGAGAAGATGAGTTCCTTGCTCTGGTACTTCTGTGCAGATAAAAAGCTAATCCTGATAAAAACCAAGACTGAAATCCTTCCAGCCCACATAAAGTCAAGGTCAGACAACGTTAGCCAATCAAGTCGAAAGCTGATGGAATTTCTGAACTGAGTCAGAGGCTGAGTGAGGAGCAGAGGTAGATGGAGGAATAATGACAGGGGAAGAGCTGAGAAAGGAGGAGAAAAACCCTGGAGAGAGGTGAACAGATGGAAAAAAAGGAAGTAGTTCCTTTTTCTATTCCTGTTCCTTGACATATTTTAGGATCAAGAGGAATAAAAAAAAAAATCTTCAAGTTTTTCATCAGGCATTTGTGGTGATGGAAGCACCAGGTCCAGCTGCCAATGAGTGTTTTTCCTAGAGTTTTTTCAAGTCAGCTGCATGCCCTAACCTTGAGGACATTGTTTATTCCTGGTGGAAAGATAAGCCGGCCAGGCCAGCCCCACCCCCGTCTGAGCAGAGTGGGCATTACCAGTGAACAAAGAAAGAGTGCTTTACAGCAACAAGCATTTGGTTTTGATTAGAGGATATTCAGAGACTGTGCAAGTTCTATGAAAATAAGCACAAAACCATTTTAAAGGGCTTTTTCTTTTCTTTCTCTTCCCCCCACCTCGTTTTATATTGTTAATCTTTCTTCCTGGACGGCTTCTCACAAATGCCTTTTGTTTCCTCGTGTGATTCTACGTGCCAGGACTCTAAGAAGAGAGGACGAAGGTCCTGTTCTGGCATGCTTTCAAGTCTCTTCCATAGGAGATGAAGGCTTGTTGCTGTGCCTTCAAGGGTGTAAATTTAGAGGCCGCCAAACCGTCCGGAGGTAATTCAAATGCTGGTAAATGTTGGAATCCACCCTGGCCCCCTGCTCATGTGAATACCCTGGCACTTACCCCACTCAGAGGAAACGAAACCAATTTGGGAAAGCGAAGAGAGAATAAACATGCAATTAAAGTGGTCATTTCTCCTGGTTTCTTCCTTTAGTTCTTTTTTTTTTTTAACACTGCACCCCATTCTATAATCTGATGATGAAACAAGCCCGGTTAATTATAACAACATACAAAAGATCGCTGTCTTTTCCCCACCATGACTATACTAGCTCTGAATAATTTTTTTTTTTTTTTTGGTAGGAGGAGAGGAAAGCTAGTTTTGAATTTTTTTTGGGGGGGGTAAGGGAAGGGGTGGGGGTGGCAAGACAAGGGGTGAGAGGTGGATAAACTTCAAGTGAAGCCGTCATTTTGGAAGAGCCTCTATTTTTATATTGTTTGCAAACCCTTTACCAGAGCGAACATTACAGAAATGGCACTTTCCTTTCGATTTATCTACCTTTCTCCTTTACACATAGATAGACAAATAAAAATGAATCTTTCAAGAAGCAGCATACATGCCATTTCTATATATTCTTCAGATAGCTTATTTTTATTCAGCTTAAAGCATAACCTATCATTTTTATTCAAGACTCCATCCAGCCTCTCTCCCTCTCTCCAAGCAAGTCTTCAAGAAACCCTGCTGCCCTGCTTTGTCCCAGAGTCTGCTAAAGACCAAACGATGGAGATAGCACACCCATCTGGTTTGTTTTCACATTCTAAGAGAAGGGGCTGAGAGAGCCCCCTCCAGTGGAAGGAACAAGGTGGATGGGAATAAGCGTTGCCTTCTTCTTCTTTGTTTGTGTGTGATTAGCTCCTTGTGCTCATCTCGGAAAGACTTAATATCCGTGGGGAAATAACACCACTGAACGAAGCTCACCCAGCAAACAGGAGGATTTGTTGTCAGTGCTCTGAAACACTTACACATAAAGATTCCATTTCAGTGTCCAAAACAAAACAAAACAAAACAATACAAAAAAACCCCACAAGCATCTCACTTCTCTCTTCATCTTTTTCTGTCTTTGTTGTCCTCCTTTCCCCTCTCCTTAATTCTAAACAGTGTATGAATTTCATGTGTGTCAACCTGAAAGCATCTGCTAACGAATAACAGCCAAACCTGTGTAGGAGACAGGAATAGATTCCATGTCAGAACAAAATTATGATCTCGATGCCTCGTCGTTTCCATAATGTTACCATCAGGCTTGGTGAATGAGTATTACAGGAATACCAAAGAGCGGCGGCGCAAAAATGAATATTGAAATTTATAAAATGGCCAGTGTCCAAAATAGTAATATTCACAAGGAAGTGTTTTGACATCCGAGATAACCTCCATTTTCCTCCAGTGCTGAGCATGCCTCCATTCGGTAGCACTGATGTGATCAAACACATTATCACAATGAATTTCAAACCACTCTCCTCTTTTCTACCCTCCAATTTTTACAATTACTCATCACCCCAGTCTTAGAATAAGACGGGACTTAAAGCACAAAATTTCAAGCCAGGTGATTTGGGGCTGGAATCCTCGTTCTGGTTTTCTCTGAAGGTCTCGTTTGGGCACATGAATTAATCTTTCTGAGCTTCAACTGCGTCTGCCAAGTGAGGAAACTTGACAGCCCCGTTCTCACAGCGCAGTGGGAAGGATTAAATAACAATCTATATTATACATGACGTAAAAAGTAATGATAATTATCATCGCTAACATCTACTGCCTGCTTTAAAATGTATCAGTTATGGTTCTAAGAGCTATATACATATGAGCTTATTAACGATGAGGTTATTGGGAAGATTAAGTGCGTTAATTCAGTGTAAATGAAGTAGTACATTTATGCCTAGCACAAGCTCAATACACTATAAATGGCCATTAGAATAATAATGTAATCATCACAAAAACCTTCTAAAAATGGAATTGTTATTAGGCCTCTTCCACAGATATGAAAACTGAGGCAGAGATGTTAAGTGACTTATGCAATATGGCAGATTAGGAACTAATGAAAAGATTCAAATAATCTGGGCCCAAAGGCTACAATTTTAACCATTGTGCTATATGTAAAAGTTCTTCATAAAATATGAAACGTGATGTATAACAATATATTTTCTATATGTCTACGTCTATGTATGTATGTATATAAATACAAAAACATGAACATGGTTGAATTCCCATATTAAAACAATGAAGTGTTCTGATTGAGTTTCTACCACCCAGTCCAACTCCGCAAGTAAGGAATGAAAGTTATGACTGGTGCCTGGCCTGATTTATATTCTGAAATTACCATATTCTCTTCTCAGTACCCTTCCTGCCCATATTTCCCTTTCTGGCTGATGGGGCTTGTTCAGCTGGGCTTTGTGCGAGTTACAAAGCAGCAACAATTACATGAGGGAGTCCAGGAGCATGTTAACCACAAAAAAAACAGTTGTCATAAACACTGTGCATCTTAATGCTGTGCTTCAGTCTTTACGTAAAATTAATTAAAGAGCAGATGTTCTGTCGTACCCTACGTTAGGTATGGTTATCTTTGAGATTCCAGCTCCTCCGTTTGCTGGGTCTTAATGTGCATCATTATGCATTTGGAGCCTGGGGCATGAGTAGTCAAGTGGTAAACACTAGTGCACTGCACTGTGTTTCCAAATGCACCTTCGCTATTAGGCTGACTAATAGAATTCAATTCTATTTTCGGCTGAATCCTCTCAATTTCCATTTGCGTTTGACATGTTACATGTCGGGAGGGCAGAACAAGGCAAAATGAGGGGGAGAGAGGCAACCACAGCTCTGTTTGCGCACAGACCTCAAGTCAGCAAGGCAGCCCCCTTCTGTTGGTTCAGACCACGCGCGCTGAAGCACCCCCAACCTTGCCTTCCTTCCCTCGCAGCCCTGCAATTTCCCCTCCTGTCCTCACCTGAGAGGCAAACACTACGGACAGGGCAACAGTTCTCCGCTGCTGTTAGGGACTGGAGGCACTAAAATGAATTCTGATTTTCGAAATGCAACTCCTGAAAACTGATGTCAAAAAATTTTTCAGGCCCTGATCAAAGTCTGATATGAATTAATTTGTCATTATAACACAGCCCCACTTGCCAGGTATCTCAAGCTAGGGTTTGGGAAAGGCAGCAGATATCTGGGTTGACAATTTCATTTAAAGGACAGAGAGCTTTCTGCTTTCTTTTTATTGGTATCTTGATTTAATGAACACACAAACAGACCATCGCCATATGCTCCAAATACCAGCTTGCTGTTCTTCAAGAAGCAGCTTGGGAAAATGCCAAGGCAAGAAGCTTGGAAGAAACTTGAAAAGGCTTCAAGACATATCTTTGTAGCTTGGGATAGCAAATGCATCAGTGATTAATTACGCTGGGGTTGGACGTGAATAGGAATGCCAATAAGGCATTCGTGCCCCGGCAATTGTGGGCATGTTGGCCTGATAACAGAATCCTTCCTGTTTTGATTTCCCAAGTTTCCTTTCTGTTGGTAACACATTCACATGCGGGTCAGAGGCACACGACGGCAATGTCATGCTGCTTCTCATTACAGAATCATTAGATCAGGTGTGACTACCCTGAAAAAGGAGGTATCCCTAGGAAACGGGGACTCCAGAGTTTGTGCCAGAGAATTCTTGTCTGAAGAGAAATCTTTGATTGTCTGTTCCTCCCGAAATCCTCCAGCACTTCCCCCACGGATACTAAAAAACAGTTTCCAGGGCAGCTTTGCTCTGCTGGCCACTCCATTGATAGACTCTCCCCTAGGTGACTTTGAAAAACGATCCCCCTCCTTCCGAATCCAGAGCTGGAGTTTGCTGAGGTTTTCAGAGTGAGAAAGGTCATCATCTTTTTCCTTTGAACAAGGTGGAGGAGGAAGGAGTAGGAGAGGAAGAGAAAGAACAGGAACTTCTCATCCAGAGCAGAAAGCTTAACTGAGCCCCATCATAGGAAAGAACTTGTCTTCATGGTGGGAATTCAAGTGTCAAAACCCAGGCCTGTGTAATCTCCGAAATTCCACTTGCAGGTGTTTTCTGTCCTACAGTTCCTGACCTGATGGTCAGCCCATGAGCACGTGGAATGGCTGTTGCCCACCAGACACATTCTAGAGTCCTTTGTCACAGATGGCTCTTCATGACCTGATTCTGCCTCACAGAGCCTGTTTCAGCGCCTGTCTTCCCCCACCGCACCCTCCATTCCTCTTATCACATAACTTGTAGCAGGTAAAGGCTGCTGGTCCTTTTCACCCTTCGACTTTTGCACACTTGCTCCCTTTACCTGAAATTTGCTTCTCCACGTTGTCTTTCTAAGAAAAATTCCGGCTACATCCTCATCTCCTGGTTTGTCCTAAATTTCTCACGAATAGTTCTAAATCTCTCCTTGAATGACGCACCAACACCTTGAACCAAACACATTTAGAACTTAACTCATCTTTCCTTCCAAACATCCCCCAGCTTGTAACTCCCAATGTGTTTTAATGTTACCTGCAGACCGTAAGGCCACTAACGTTCAAAATACTGATTTTACATTTCACTGTTCCTTCCCTTCTAACTCCCTGATAACCAGTCACAGGGTAATTCTTGATGAGTCTACCTCTAGAACCACTCTCCTCTTCAAAATCTTTATATCCTGCCTAAATTGTCTCTAAGGTTTTCTGTCTCTATTGTCACTTCCCTACTTCAGACAGGTTTTTATCTCTGACAGCCTATTGCGATAATCGCCCCATTGATCTCTCTTCTTTCCAGTCTTTCTCTGTTTCTATCCATTTTACCTTGAGCCACAGGATTAAATTGTGCTGTTTAAGTATGCATTTATTCAGTCAGGCATTCCATATATGTAAGTATAGGGCCGGGTACCAGGAAGGACAACCTTTAAGAACAGAATTCCCATATCCATTTAAAGTATCAATCAGTGACTGGTACTTGGTCACTTTTAATTGAGTATTAAGTAAATGACTGAATTAACAAATGAATGAATAGGACTTACAGTTTAGTTGGAGAGAAGAGTTATAAAATCATCAGAAGCTAAATGTTAATGAAAATGCTTCCATGAAATATTTTAGGACAATCTGTAATTGATTGCTAGATGATGGATATTAGCATTCCGGACTGATCTAATGAGAGAAACCCCCAGAGAATGTAAGGGAGGAGAAAGAGAACTAAAGTTTATTGAGCAAATATCAAAAGTCCAGCTCTACACCAGGTGACTTACGTATATTTTTAAAAATACTTACAATAACCCTGTAAGTAAGCCCATTTTACAGAAGACTCAACAGAGGTTCACAGAGGTTAAAGAGTTTGCCTGAAGTCAACCAGCTAGAAAGGGGTATAATTAAAGTTTGAGGCAGGGAGTGTGTGGTTCCAATGCCTACATCCTTCCACTGGGCTAAGCTGGAAAAGAAAAGATGGGTGTGAACACATTTCAAGCAAGATTAGATAAGCCTTGGTTATTGGTTTGATATGGAAGACCTCAGTAAAGGAGGGGTCAAATTTTACCCTCAAATTCTGAATCAAATGTCTGGAAGGAACACAGAAAGTGTGCCATGGGTGCCACTTTACATCACAGAGCAATTTCCTTAGAGACATACGAAGTTAATTTAATGGGAAACTTTTGCCTCTAACTCTAGGTTCCTTATATGGGGTTAGGGTCCTCTTGGGTTCTCCAGTGCCTGCAGGGTATCAGATAAAGGCAACTGTAAAAATGAAAAATGACCCTTAGAGCCATGAACTTACTTTCTAAGGTTTTTTGGTACAACTGGTCAGACTGTGGTCTGATGTGATGGGTTTGGTTGCTAAGAACAAGTCTGAGGAGGTTAAGGATGGTTTAATAAGATCCCATAGAGCTAAGCAGAATTTTATATCACACTGAGACAGTATTCTTTCCCATGTCCAAATTTTGCCTCAAGTACCTCAAATCTGCTCCTCTAGAGTCTGCTCTCCACTTGCAGTAATGAGAACCTCATTCCATTGTTAGAATGATCTAATAGTTAGGAAATTGCTTTGTTTTTTGGAATCAAAATCTACCTTCTTGTTACATTCCTCGACTAGTCCTAGCTCTGTTAATCTTTGGAAACATGATCCCCTTCCTACATTTCATGACGGCCTTTGTATTTCCCTTCAGTCTTTTCTTTTCCATGTGAAAACAATGGGGTTTGCTCATAGGGAGAGAGAACAACCTTTCATACATGCAGAAAATTTCTCGTATATGGCTATCTGTCCACTTAATTCCACTTTGCAAACATGTATATTGAGTGCTAATCAAGGTCAGCAATGTGCCCGAAGTCACGAGGCTCACAAGCAGAGGAGCGAGAATTTAAACTCAGGCCCACTACTCAAAGCACTACTCTTTCTGTTACCAATTGCCACCTTCAGTTTTCTCTTGGATATTTATTTCCCCTTCTAAATTTAAGGTGACTCAAAGAACACAAATAAATTGCACAAAGGGAATAACAAAAACAGAATATTTCTAAGGAAGGAAGACAATTATGCCTGACATCTGCTGTAGGAAAATATTATATTACACTTAAGTGTTGTATTTAGCTGTGTTGAGCTTCCTGGCACTCAAAGCAAAAAGAGAAGTAGAACTAGTTTCAAAGTTGTTGCCATAGGATAAAAGGAAACTAGTAATCAGTTCATGAGAAGAGAGAATGGTTTCCTGCCCCTGTATTCTTAAAAAAAAAAAAAAAAATTAAAGAAGCGTTTATCGCATAGCTGTAAAAAAGAATTCATCACTTAGCTGTTGAGTACAACTACAGATGATGTCTTCCAAGTGGCTTTACAGAGATAAAACAACAGTCTCCACACAGTTATTTCTTGTAGAGATCATTAAAGCAAAGGCAACAAAAAAACAAAACAAAACACAAAACCAACTACACTGCTACTCTGTGAAGGCAACTCTAAAATGGGCAAAGCCAGTACAATCCCAACCATGCATGTGAGCGCAGAGCCCAGAAAAACTGAGGAATGGGCTCCTGTTACTGACTACTTAGAATCTTTTAGAGGCTAACCCTTCTCGGACCAGGGTCTACCCAAAAGAAATGTCCTCACATGCACACTTAGAAAATCTCATTTTCTGGTAGGTTTAATGTTTCCATGACTTGGCCATTTCATTTTGGATGTCCAAATACTTACTTCCAGCTCTTTCTCTTTATTGTATTTTCCAAGTTCCCAATTTCAACTCTTGGCACTGCATTTCTCCCCAAAGACCCTTCGACTTGATGAGCCCCAGGATCTTCCTTCTTTGGGTTCTGCTCCAGCCAAGGACATAGCCCAGTAGGCACGTGGTCGGCAAATCCCTTGAAGAATCTCTCAAAAAGCAATCAATTCAATGGTCCTCTGAAAGAACTATAGCAATCAATTCCAGACTGAGCTTTCTGGCAGCACCAAGGGTACAGTTCCTCTGTGTGGCTGAACGAAGCAGATTCCATTGGCTTTTGATATGAGACATTCCAGTGGCGCAACAGACATTCTGTTAGGGTAATTGTGGGTCTGACTTATACTTTCCCAGATGAAGGGGTGAGGTAGGTTATAAAAGTGCTTATAGATATAATCAAACTTTTCTTTAAAATAAGCCTTAGATCTGCTTAAGAGCTCACATAAATCTCTGGTTGACTTCAGCACACAGGAGAAAATTTTCCCCTCAATTGTCTTTGTTTTTCGCTGTTTTAGTTGAAAAATATTAACACGATTTTAAATGAAATTAGAAATTTACCTGCAGTCCACCATCTACCCATCCCTATCAAACTGACTTCTTTTCCCATGTTCTTTTCTTGCCTCTGCCCATACACAAACATAAATTTTAAATTACAGTCATTGCATAGGCATACTTTTATATTCTGGTTTTTTCACTCTGCTTCATAAATACTTTTCTTATTACATGGTTACCACATGGTGTTCATAATTATCATTTCTGATGGAGCTACACTTCCATTAAGCAACTGCATTATGATTTAATTAAACATTTCACTATACAGACATTTAAATTGTTTGAATTATTTGGGTTATTGACACAGAGCAAGTTCAAAGGAGTCAAAACATATAAATACAGTTCTTTATATCTTTCTTGTCAAACTAATTTTTGCAATGAAAATTTCCATTTATGCATTCATCAGCAGCATGAAAATACCATCCTCGCTACAGCCATGCCAGTGCTGGGGATTTGCACTACCACCCTAATAATAGTTGTAACAGACAGTTATGTTGCCAATTAGATGCTCCTTCTTCTTGCTGAGGAGCCTAGATTTTGTCCAGGTTTCTATCTCTCCTCCAAGCAACTCAGAAATAAGTACTGATTGGTCAAGGACAACCTTAAAAATATTATTTCCTTGTCAATGAGACTTGGGAAGAGGTCATCCCAGAGATTCTGAGAAGGTCTCTTTGTTCCTAAATAATACGGATGAAACAACCATAAACCATAACTGGATACTCTGCACTAAACTGGTAGCATGACCACAATCATTATACCATGGAGCTACAAAGAAATCTTAAAATTTACTTGGTAGGGATTTTTTTTTATTATAGTGATGTTGGTATTATAATTTTAAGTTATTTTGTGTGTATTATTTATACATACACTTATTATTATTTTTATAAACCAAGATGTTAACTTTAAGGGAAAAATGCAAGCACGGTATAAAATAAGAAAGTCTAATGTTATATTTGAGTTGATACAGATTATATATGTATGTGTGATATCTAGATATCCTACTTCTTTCCATTAAAAAAAAAAGATGGAAGGAATTATAAATCACCATCAATAAACATACCCAACAATATATCCTGGTTTCTAAATGCCAGTCCCTACTTAAGGGAAGAATAGCTTCTTGTAGAAGTGGCTAACCTATGTCTGGGACAAAAAAGCGCAAGGTTAATCTTACATACCTTCTCGTGCCAAAAAACTAGGGAAGGCTCAAAGTCTGAAGGGTAATGTCAAAAGCACAGAGGAGACAAGTGAAGGAGTTCCAGCTGGCAAATTTAGGACAATTTAAGCATCAAAAAGAGTAATCACTGTACTTGATCATAATATATTGAATTTTTTTAAATGTATAAATCCATAGTAATATTTAAGTAAAAGGGGTGTTTTATTTACAGAAAAAATGCAAATTAATAAGTGTGATAAAATTAGATATTGCTCTTTTATACCCTAACATAATAATCAATTCAAGTGAGTATCATCGACGAATGCTAAAATAATTAGGTGAGGAAGAAAATAATGGCAAAGTATCATCTCCTTTCCCCAGATTAGTTACTGAACTCTGAACGAAATACATATCTTTGTAACAGAGAGATATGGCTATTCATCACTTTAACCAGGTAATCAAACTTAATACCATCAGTAGTAGTGTGTCCTGACATTGCGCTTGATATGCTGCAATATGCTGGACACAGAGTCACCCATGAAGTTATCTTACCAAAAGTAACCTTCATCTACCCAAGGCACTAGCCCTCATATCTGCATACACAGGGAATAGAGAAAAAAATTAGATAATACCATAAGGAAACAATCAGAAAAATCCAGAATGTGATACATTTTACAAAGCCTGAACTCTTCAAAACATTAATGTCAAAAAATAAAATAAAATAAGTAGGGAACTGTTCTGGATTAAATGACTAAAAACTCAGAAACAAATACAATGGGCATATAATGGCCAGATTCTAGATTTAAAAATATAAAGACTATTTAGGGGCCATTGGAGATTTAAATAAGCTTAAATTTGAAATAACATTATGGAATTATTTTTAATCCCAAGTCTGATAATTGTACTGTCTTTATACAGGATATTATCCGTATCCTTAGGAGATGCGTGCTGAGGTACTTAGAACAAAATGTCATTATATCTGCACTTCATTTCAAATAGTTTGGCCCAAAAGACTATTCTTTCTATTCCCCTATATATTTAAAATGTTTCAAAATAAAAAGCTTCTGAAGTAAAAACATGATGGATGAGTAAAAATAGTTCTTCCTCCACTAGATGTTATCATTTAGCTATTATATTCAGAAGGACTATGCTGATATATTGAAAATAGTACAGCAAAAAGGGGGAAGAGGAGGAGGAAGAGGAAGAGGAGGAGGAAGAAGAGAAGGAGAAGAGAAAGAACCAGGTTCTTGATTTCTTGAGCCACTGAATTAACTAATGTTAAAGCCATCTTGCCTAGTATTTTCTTATTATACCAATTATAAATTATTCTTACTTTTTAAACAAGCTGAGATTTTGTAACTTGCAGACAAAAGTATTCTAACTATAAAGTAAGTAGCAGACAAAAGCTTACCATGTGGCAGCTACCATGATAAATACAGTAATAATAAATACTGGACATGTCAATTTAGGTCTTGAGTGGGCTTTTAAAATTTATATTAATGTGGTATAAACAACATTCTTGATTCCCTCTACAAAACGTGCTTCTTTACCCAATTGCTCAAGACTGCCTCCTAGAGATATCTCCATTCCTCTGTCTGCCACTCTACATCAATCTATAAGCAAAGCTATACTCCTCTACCTTCAAAATATACCCTAATCTCTTCTCTTTTTTTGATCCCAACTGCTATAGTCTTGATTGAAGTTTCCACTATCTCTTACTTGTACAACTGCAGTAAGCTCCTAATTGACCTCCATATATTCAGTTTTGCCGCCTGCATCCTCTCTCCATACAATAGCCAGAGTGACCTTTCCCTGCTACAAATGATCTGATCATTTCACTGCCGAAGTTAATGCCCCCAAGGAGTTACCATTGAACTTTAAATCCAGACTTATTACAGGAGTCAATAAGGCTCTATAGAATCTCTTCCTGTCCTCTCCAACCTCACCTGGAACCGTTCTCCCCGAAGGTCACTACACCATAGCACAGATACCTTCTTTCTGTTCCTCCAATACAGCATGCTGATTGTTACACCTGGAGCTTTGGCATGTGGCCTCCTCTTACCTGAAACACTCTGCTCCCAGATACTCACACTATTGGATCCTTCAGACTTGGATTCAGTCTTAGCTCAAGAGTCTCTTCAGAGAGGTCTTCTCTGATCACTCAACCCACTCTCTGCAAAATGCTCATAATCACTCTCAATTGCCTTTGTAAAAATAAGTAATATTGCAAATGATTTTGTCCATTCATTTCCTTAGTTGTTTTTTGTTATTCTTTCCCTCCTCCCCAATTAAGATGTAAGTGAAATGAGATTTGAAATATTATCTGTCTTATTCACCATTTTATGCCTTTTTCCTAGAATAGTGTCTGGCACATAGTAAGATGTTTGATAAATATCTGTAAATTGAATGAATGTATATAAGATTCAATGTGTCTTAAAAACTACACTTTGCCACCTTTCCATAAAATCATATATATCTACCATATCAATTCGTGTTTCTTTAAAAAAAAAAGATTTTACTTATTTTATTTTTAGACAGAGGGGAAAGGAGGGAGAAAGAGAGGGAGAGGAACGTCAATGCATGTTTGCCTCTCACACGCCCCCTACTGGGGACCTGGCCCGCAACCCACGCATGTGCCCTGACTGGGGAATAGAACCAGCAACCCTTTGGTTTACAGGTTGATGCTCAATTCACTGAACTATACCATCTGGAGCTCAGGTTCTGTTTCCTTGAATGTATGCACTCAAGTTTCCTCAATCTTTCTTTTAATGTTGCAGTCAAGGAGCAAGAGAGAACAATGATCTCTCCTACAACTTTTTTTTGATATATAGTCTGTTTTTTTTTCTTCCCCCTCTATTGCTTGGAAAACGAACATTCAATTTTAAGTAATACCTGTGGTTATTTTTAAGTTTCATAAAAATATACTTTACTGATATTGCTCTAATTTTCAGCATTAAGAATAAAATATACACCACACAGACACAGACACGTGTACTCTGTAAATGATTAGGAAATCAGCATAATATCTCATCTTCTTATCAAATCCTATTTTTGATAGGATTTATAAAATTTTTGTCCTAGGTTACTATCACATTACTAGCATCATATTATTATTTTCACTCTGTGTATTTTCCCTTTCAAGAATCATTTAAGATGTTTATATTAGAGCTTTTCTTTCCCCTATATGTCGAGTTATGAGTTAGATATAATTTTATGTTTAAAATATTTTAGTTTAAGCTACAAGTCCATTTATTCTACGGCTTCTCTTTTAATATCTTTTTAAATTCATCTCAGATATCTGAAATGTATCTCCAAGTAACTTTTCAAGAAAGATAAAGGAGAAAAATATTTTCTGTATCTTTGCTCTTTGATAATGTCCTATAGTTTTTGTACAAGTGTCATAAGTTGACTAGGTCATAAACTTTTCTTCCCACATTCTACAGATGCTTCTCTATTGTTACAAGGCAAAACATTGGACAGTACATTCCTTGATGGATGCCCTTAAATTTTGCATAAATATTTGTGGCAGGTCTTTTTTCTTTATTTAAAATTTTAAAACATTTTAAGAATGTGCCTACAATTAGTTGTTTTTCATTAACTGCCTGATAATCATTAGTTTATTTTAATCTAGAGCAGATATAAGCAAATGTTTCCTGTAAAAAGCCAGATAGTAAACATTTCAGGCTTTGAAGGTCATATGGTCTGTCACAATTATTCAACTCTGCCATTCTAGAGCCCTTCCTCATACCACCACTATTATCTGGGATTGCTATAGGTATAAAGAAACTGGGGAGGAATATATGCTAATGAGGCTTGGGGAGCAAGTTTTTGTTATTTCAACCTGCAGACGGTGTTAAAATCTGGCAACTGATAGCTAAGCAGGAAACTGAAATCATTGAATAGGGAAAGGGCATCCAAATGTGTTCAAAAATTAAAGTGTTACAAAAAGTTCCAGAGAGTATTCAGGAAAACATGGATATGAGGAAAGAAAGCAATGAGTAAGACAAATGCATAATCAAAGACTTCTAGCGGGGCATCTGGGACAAGTGTGCCTGGATGAAGCTGACTTTTATTCAGTCACTCATGGGAGTTTTTACTTGTGTCTATGTTAAAGTATGGGATTGGTATCCATCCATACCCCCTGCTCAAAGACCTTCAGTGACTCCGCATAATTTATGAGATAAAGTTCAAATAATTCAGCATGAAATCAAGGACCTAATGAATCTGGTCCCAGCTGCCTTTTTTGTAACTCAGCATCTGCCTTCCTCTCTCCTCCATGCACCATATATCCCATTAAATAGTCCATTTCCTTAATGTGTCATACTCTTTTATAACCCCATGCCTATTTCTTCTTAAAATGTTCTTTCTTTTCCTTTCTGTTTTTAAAAGTAAATCTTTCAACATTCAACTTTAATGTCCAGCTGATGAATTATGGTTGAAGTTTTTTCTTTTTCCATTTTTGCCTATTTGAAATTGCCTATAGCAGCGTATGCTATTTTTAGAATAGAATAAAGTATTTTCAGTTGCCTAGTAGGCCAAGGATCACAATCTATAATATCTAAATTTCTCTTTTGACAACTCTCCATTGACCTATTGGAAGGACTTGATTTCTCATAAAGCCTCCAGAACTTGTGTATATGTGAACATACCTAATCATTTAAGTAAACTCTGTTGCTCTCATCTCAGGGAGGTTTGTCCTGGGTTGATGAAGTTGTTGTCCTTGATCCATGACTCCCTGACTTGGGTAAGGAATGGGAGGAGGAAGTTGTTTTGGATTTAGGTGTTCCCATTACCTGGGTTCTTATGGCCTGTCTGACTTACAAGTTTTTTTTACTAAGGGAACCTCTTAGCCAGCAGCTGCTTTCATCTGCTCTCAAAAACTCGGTTAGGTTAAGTAAATGTACCATATTATACCTCGTATGCAGCACTTCAGATTCTCTGTGACTCACTTCCATTTCCAGCAATTGCTTTATCAACCAGTTTCAGTGAAGGTTTCAACCAGCTTCCCCCGCCTCTAACCTGACAGCACCTTACCTGTCACTTCCTGCCCTGCGGTGTTCTAAAACTCCGCACGTAGGGAACCTACGTGGCATACACTAGAAGTATGAGAGACTTACCCCCTCTTTGGGTAATCCTCAACCAATGGGAATGGGAATAATGAATAAATGTTTTTCTCTTGCTTCCCCTAAGTAGATGGTTCTTGACGGATTCAGTCAGACTTCTCAGGAGAACTGGCAGCAGCAAGCAATGAACCGCTTACAGTAGCGACCAAAACAAGGACACCTCCTACTATGGGCTTTCCCTTCGTCCATGTTTCATGCTCTCTGTCCCTCGCTACATTCATCTTTAGATTTTGGAGATGTTTTAGAATTTCCTACCTCCAAAATTGTATTATTTGCAAATAAAGACAGTTTTATGCCTTCCTTTCAAGTCTGAATATCTTTTATTTCTCTCATCTTATTAAATTGGTGAGGACCTCGAGTACCATATTGAGTAAAAGTAAAAGTAGACATCTTTGTGTTCATCCTGATCTGAAGTTTCACCATTATGTTCACTGTGGCCCTTTCTCTCAACCTAAAAATAGGTGAATTGTTGTAAGTAAATCATACTTCAATAGTGTTGCTTTGTTTTTTTAAGCTAACCCACTTGAAGAAATACAGGTGAAATAAAGACAATATCAAATAAGCAAACATTAAGAGGTTATGTTACCAAGAGAACTCTCTAAAAGAAAACTAAAAGATCTTCCTCCGACTAAAGGTAAATGACATCAGATGAAAATCTGAATGTAGAGGAAGAAATGGAGAACATCAGAAATGCTAAATATATGACTAAATAGAAAAGATTATATTTTTCTCCTCTTAATTTCCATAGAAGACAACTAAGCAGTTAAAACAATTTTTAACATTATGTCATGAAGTCTATAACATGCCTAACTAAAATACACAGCCAAAGTAGCACAGCCATGTGGTCGTAAATAGGATTACTACAAACGGTTTTCATATTTTATGGGAGTGAAACTATATTAACTTTAAATACACTGTGATAAGTTAAGGATACATAATGAAAACCCTTGGGTTACCACTAAAAATATAATACAAGGAAATATGGCTAAAAAGCTATCAGAAGAATTGAAATGGTATGTTATAAAAGTACAATGAACCAAAATGAGGCCAGGAAAGAAGAGGGGAAAAAAAAAACCCTACAAAACAGATAGAATAAAGAGAAAACAAATTATAAATGATAGGCCCAAACATAAACATTTCAATAATTTCATTAACTATAAATGGACAAAACATTTCAACTAAAAGGCAGAGGTTGTCAGATTGCATTTTTAAAAACCAAGTCATAAGTAAAAAGCTGCTTCTACAAAGGTACAGAGAGTTTTAAAATAAAAACATGAAAAATATGTACATGCAAAGCTAAGCATAATAAATATTGGGTATTCAAATTCCTGATTTAGGCTCTGTTTCTTAGGGAACCTGACCTAAGATAAGCCCCAAATTATGATATAGCACCTATCAATCATTCAAAATGTTCCGTTCCAATAATTGCACCTAAAATTCATTTGATAATGAGCAACTTAATTAGTCATTCCAAGACTTCAGAGGTACGTTCTTCTAATACTCAAGTGGTTCCTGTAAGCTTGAGGCACTTTCCAAAATCATGAGTGTCCTTGAACTGGCCCTTAACATAATCATGTAATCAGGTACTGTGATTAAATTACATGCCATGTCTCAGCACATCTGTGTGGTTAGGTAGAACTTACACAGGTCCTGAGCCTTCCTCCAACTGTAATGAATTTCCAGACTGTATTCTAATCCTTTCACCACCTGATTTTGCTTTCTAACAAGGGAGCTTTAAGCAGGTGAAATTGGCACATTGCCCATTAAACTTTCTAGTCGTCAATGAATTGGGGCTCCAGAATGCTATCAAAGAAAATCCCCAAGTATCTTTGAAGACTTAACTGTATCATCTCTTTCAAATCTTCATGGGGAAGACCTCCACCAGAAAATTGTATGTGAAACAAAGACACATGACATATGCATGTTGTTTTTCCCTAGGCAAGTCTGGATTTATAACACACTGGTTCTTTTTCCCTTTGAGGAACAGTTAAGAGCCAGATAGAACAAAGAGAAAACAAATTATAAATGATATAGGTGAAATACAGGACATACAATCAAGTCATCCAGAAAGAGGAAAGAAGATAAGTCCTTATATTTACCCACAAATGCAGCATTTCTGATATTCACTCTTTCCTCTAGATGTGTGTTTTCACTGTTGTCATTTATCTTCAGTCTGAAGAAGTTCCCTAACCATTTCTTTCTGAACAAGCCTGTTGGCAACAAATCCTCTCACTTTTTATCTGAAAATACCTTTATTTCACTTTGGAGTGGGCCTGGTTAATTTTAATCAACTTGATTATGATATAATTAGACTTATATGTTAGCCTCTCTAGTTGACACTATATGTAAAAATCTTAGAAAAACATCTGGCATATAGGAATCACTATATAAATGTTTGCTAGTCTTGTTATTATTGTTATTACTATTTATACCTTCAGCAACTAATAGAATGTTCATAACTTAGGATATGTTGAATAAGTTCTTCCTAAATTATTTAAACATTCACTGACTTGAGGAGTCAAAATCACTAGAACATTCTGAGATTATTCTTTTGTAACTTTCCCTCTGTCAGTGGCCTAACTGGACTGCTTTGGCCTTTCCATGGACTCGTGCCCCAATCCCATTTCAGGCTTTGGCCTCACAGTTCTTCCCCCTCCTTCATTAACCTTGCAAATCCATATAAAGATTGAGATGCCATATTCTCTACAAATCATTTCCAAATCCCCAAGTAAGATGTGCTCTCTCCATCCACAGCTGTCAGAGTTTTTGTTTAACCTGTTTTTTAAGCACTTGCCATAGTTTATGACAGATTATAGCTTTTTAGATCTGGGTCATCCACTCATATATTTCGTCATAGTCATGAAGGATACAAAGAGTCTGTGACCAATGACTGCTGGGTGGGAGACAGAGACACCCTGTTGGCTAACTTATCCTTGTCTCATGCCTGAGGGCAGATACTCAGGTTTCTGCTTTGGACTCTGTATTTGAGTCCCTGGGTTAGTAATCAGCCTACCACTCCAGTCCTCTGTCTACACCAAAACTGGACATGGCCTCAGTCCCCAGTCTGGATTGAAACTTTGGCAACCTGATGCTGATTGCACTACCCACCACTAGGCACCTTCCCTTGGCCAAAACCCTGTGGCCAGAATTTACTCCTTGAAATAGACATATGATAATGAAAGTCACCTGTCCAAAAAGCTTCCATGTCTCCTCTCTGAGAGAGCAATGCATCTATAACTTGGTACCAAGGCCCTTCTTGACTTTCCTACTACATCTCCCACAATCCCTTTCCATAGACCTTAAATAACAGACACTCTGAACTCCTTACAGTGCTCCCTATAGTTTTTTAAAGATTTTGTTTGTTTGTTTGTTTATAGAGTGAGGGGAAAGGAGGGAGAAAGAGAGGGAGAGAAACATCTAATGGCTGCCTCTCACATGCCCCCAACTGGGGACCTGGTCCACAACCCAGGCATGTGCCCTGACTGGTAATTAAACCAGCAATCTTTTGGTTCACAGGCTAGCGTTCAATCCACTGAGCCACACTGGCCAGGGCCCCCTACAGTTTTCTGGAGAGATGGGGAGGTGGAAAGAATTGATGATAGCCTATACCTTAGCACATGCAGTATCATCGACCTGTAATACCTTCACCCCTGTAGCTTAAATGATTCCTACTTATCCTTTAAAACCTCACCGTTCATCACACTTACATCACCAAGAACATGTCCAAGAATTCAGCTAGTGCCTATGCTGCTACTGCAAATGCTCATTAGCTAACAACTTTGCAAGTAAAAGCCGTGTGCAATGGGGAAATTTAGCAATCCAGGATGGAGGAAAACAGGTATGTCCAAAACAGCAAAGTGTGGATCAGCTTTTCACTCCTTGTTCTCAAGGGCTGCTGTTTCTTCTTGCAGATCAATGGGCTTTCTGTGGCTATAGATCTTCTGAGTGTTCTAGAACTGCAAGCCCATGACTGCTGGTCAGGATATACACATACATGGCCATGTCCATAAGCTAAACAAGTGATACTAGCAGAGAATGTGAAGAGCTATTGCCCCAAAGGTGTAAAAGAAGCAGGAGGAAGTGATTGCCCGCAAGTCATAGCCAGCCCTGAGTAATACATTTCCTTATTAAGGGAAGCTTTGAGTTGCTACAATTCATCAAAAACCTTTATAAAATCTCTTTTCTTCAAATGTGCTCTGTTGCCAGACACTATGTTTGACAGTCCCTCACTTTTTCAAGTCAGGGGCTCGATAATTTCTCCATTCCTGGCCTCAGCTTCAGTTAGTATAAATGAGGCAGGCCTTTAAAAAGGCATCAAGGAATGATGGCTGTCTTCTCCTCCCTAACTGCATGCCCATATCTAGCTTCCATCATGATAATAAATAAGGCTTTTCGTGGCTGAGCACACCCGGTGTGAGATCAGTTCAAATAAAATCCCATGTTTCCATGGTGCCTGACACTTCAAAGTCGAGGGTAGTTATCAATTGGTTAATACAGTCATTCTTAACTTGGGTTTGATTCTTCTTAACTTACAGTTGGGAGAAAAATGACATTGACAGCCATCAAAAGGATGGTTGGGACTTAGTGTGATGAGATGCAGGAGCTGGGCACGGGCAAAGGGAACTTGTGCTTTATCTACTGTTGGGCTGATCTGTTTACCTTACTCGGCTGGTTAAGTTCCATGTCTTGCCTTCGGCCACTGTCATTAGCCAGGTGTGACAGCACTTTTGAGCCACAGCTGCCTCTGCTCTCTCAGGTGTTGCCTTTGATCCATCAGCCAGTGCCTTCAAGGCTGGAGGGCGTTGGTACCTGTGTAACCTGGAGGTTGGAATTACTGCCTGGAATCAATGCCGCCCAAGAATGTAGACTATTCTGAGACCCAATTTTCACTTTATTGTCAGGTCTGAGCAGTGTCCCATCAATGGTAACTTTCCCTCATCTGTGGGTGGAAGCTCAAAAAAGAAACCTCTTCGGAATACCTGTTTCAGGGTACGAAGGTGGACACTTTATATATATAATTCCCTTTGGCCCTCCGAACAAGCCTGTGAGATGAGTGGTACATGCCATCTATTAGAGGACGCATTTCTGAGATTCAGAAATGGTAACTTGCCCAGAGTCATAGTGAAGACTTGGTTTTGAAACCAATGCCAAACCTGTATTCTCAGTCAGGTGTCTTCTTATAATTTCTTGTAATTTAATTCAGGGATGTTTAATATATTTGGATCTTGGAAACTTTAGGAAGCCATTGAGTAAAGCCTTTATCCTTTAGGTATGAAAGACCCAAGGTTCCCAGCTGGTGGCTGTCCTGTTGGGGGTACAGTTTACAAGGTTGTAAATGCAGAAGGAGCCGGAGTTTGAGAACCACCTTTGAAGACCTCGGTTATCCCAGGCCTTCACCCCGACCACTTCGACATCTGAGATACACACAAAAGGGCACAGGACTGACTACATCGATGCAGATTTGACTGCCTAAGAAATAACTACAGAATAGATACAGTGTAGCCTGAACATTCAGGCATCCTCTCCTTTTCCTGTCTGTAGAGAAAGTGTATTACCTACAAAAATTCTCCTTTCCTCACCCTTCCTCTTTTCTCATTGTTTTTATCTTTCTTGCAATTGTCTATTCTTTTTTCTTACTTAGTTTTCTTCCAATTCATTCTTCAGCAACAGATTGTATTAGGCATTTGTGACACACAGGCGGAAGTCTCCTGTTTACAGAGATGAATTACGCCCAGCGACTGCCATCCAGGCACTAAGACTCTGATTTGAGCAACAGACATGTATGTAAAAATACGTAACACTAGACAAAAAGGATTACTGGCCTTAGGAGAAGTTTGGGGGAAAAAATGTTGTGGGGGTAAAGTGAAGGGTCAGGTTACATTTACATGGAGGATGGAGCTTAAAGGACAGACAACATGAACGGACAGGCTATAGACACAGAAAAATAAAGGAAAAGGAATCCGGCAAAGGTTTCCACCCAAAGGTGCCCAAGTCCTGTTAATGTCCCAGAACCTATGAATATGTTTGGTTACATGGCAAAAAGGAATTAAGGTTCATGACAGAATCAAAGTTGCTAATCAAGTGCCTTTAAAACAGGGAGATGACCCTGGGTTACCTGGGTGGGCCAGCAGAAGGAGAGAGAGAAGGAAAGAGAGAAGGAGATGTGATGCGAGAAGCAAGGTCAGAGAGATGCTACATTTCTGGCTCTGAAGATGAAGGGAGGTGCTATAAGTCAAGGAATGAGGGTAGCCTCTACAAACTGTAAAAGGCGAGGAAATAGCTTCTCTCCCAGAGCTTCTAGAAGGAAACACAGCCCTGCCAACACCTTGATCTTAGCCCGGGGAGACGCGTGTCAGACTCCTGACCTCCATAGCTGAGGGATAATAAATGTGTTGCTTTCAGCTACTAAGTTGGTGGTGATTTTTCATAGCAGCAAGTGGAAAACTAATACAGGAGGAATCACATTGTGGAAGCGTGGAAGTTTAATCTTATTTTTTAAGTCCACAAAGGAAAAAGTAGGAGATGAGACCAGGAAGCCAGGCCATAAAAGGCAATGGGGAGTCACCGATATTTTTAAAGAGCATGACATGATCAGATCTGCACTCAGGAATGACCATTATGGAAGTTGCATAAAGGAAAAATTTGAGGGAGCAAGTCAGGGAAATCAGTCAGGAAGCTACTAGAGCAGTTTAGGCAAGAAGTGGTGAGGCCTTAGGGAAAGAAGAGGAGTCATTCATTCATTCACCTGTTCAACAAATTATTTTTGCGTGTCTACTGTGTTGCAGGTACTACTGTATGTGTTCGGGATTTGAGTGATATCCTAATCCACCCTTCAGGACCTATGGTCTAAGGGGTATAGACAGGCAATAAGCAAATAAGTATATAATGTGCTAGAGGTTGATATGGTCGGAAGAGAGCTGGAGTGGGGGAAGGAGCCTAAAGAGTGACAGGTGTGGATAGGGGACTATTTCAATGGGACTTTGGGGAAGGTCTCTCAAAAGAGGTGGTATTTGAGTGCAGACCTGAAAGAAGCAAAGAAGAGAACCAAGCAGATATCTTAGGGCAGACCCTTCTAGCAAAGAACAATAGGACTGTATTCACGGTAAAGTGAGGAGGCTGGTGTGGATGGAGGGAAACGAACTAAGCATAGGCACCGCCTCTGCATCAGTCCAATCCAGCTTGAGGACAACACGGGTGCTTTGCATGAAATAATTTGCATCTTGCTTTCCATGCTTTCTTCATGGGTCAAAACCAGATTGGTCAGTGCACCAACAGAAAATTTGGGTCCCAAAACAGTGTGCATTTGCCTGGTTAGAGATGAACTGAAGTCTGTTCAACTTGCACCTAGAAAATATCCCACACTATGATGGCACCACGTGTCATCATGGATGTGTCCCTTAACCTTTGTAGGTCTCCATTTCCAAACTGAAGATAGGAGAATTATTTTGTTTCCAAGAGATCAGCTGATTTTTTTAAAGGCTTTTGGCTGTAGGGCCTGTGGTTCTACCCTTGAATAAAGGCCTCAAACTTATGCAATAAAGTCAGGCAAAGGAGCAGAAGGCAGATGTCATCAGTCTTTGGGATTTGTGTGGCCTGGTATTCTTGTATCATAGGACAGAAAAAGCATCCTATTGTTGTCACAGGGGCACAAACCTGTGTTCAATTTCGATTCCGTCTCTCACTGGTCATGGGAACCCCTTTAAATCCTGTTGTGGAATAACACAGCGCACAAATACACAATCACCTAATAATGACCATGTGACTGTGAATTCATGATTTCACCTGTGTCTCAGATCAAATGGGGATATTAGGATCTACTCTGCAGTGTTTTCATGGGGGTTAGAGAAACTCCACGTAGTAAATGCTAACCAGGTCCTCTACCATTTTGGTGTGTTAAAATGGAATTAAATGCTATTACTGTTACTTTAAAAAGAGTGTTAAAAGTAAGAATGTCATTAAAAGTCGAAAACTGCAATAATCCTGCTGAAGAACAGCACGTTAAAGACACCAGCTCAGGCGGAGGGTGGTAGGGGTAAGATTAGTCCAGGTTCTCCTAGCTGCTCCTAATAAGCCGAAAGGTCTCCGATGCAAACTCTCCCAGCACTTGACCTAAGAGTGGAGGGTCAGAGCTTTCCTGTTCTGTAATCCTTGGCTCCCACCCAGACTTCTCATTATCTCACCAGGAGCTCCCTTAATCTCTCAAGGATTGTTCAAAGTAACACTGATTTAATCTAGAAGGTATACATCCCCCAGCAATCTCTGGCAAGAGAGCTGCAAAGTGGGCCAGCAGGACCTGACCCTTGACCTTTACCTGCTCTGATCCCTATAACGAGGTGGTGTTAGCAGCCGACCCTGAAGCCTGCATTTCCCCAGCACCTGTCAGAGCTGGCTTCCAGCGGCGCTCGGCCAATGGGAGGCACTGGCAGGAAATAAAAGAGTACAAAGATTGAACAAACCAGGGTATTTCTCTTTCTGCTCAGAGAAAAGCCTCCAGAACTAGTGATGTCCCTTCCATGGCTCCAGCTCCCACCTGGTGACCCCATCCCCTGGTGTCCCTTTGTCACTCCAGGCTGTAGTCGGAAGAAACTTCCTTTGTTGGAAGGTGGGTTGCTTTGTGGTCCGCAGTTTGGTTTTGCAGCTTTTCTTTTACCTATGTAAGCAGTCCCTGCATTAATTTCCCTCTGTTTTTAATGCCTGGAGTGACTTCCTTCCTGGTTGGACCCTAGCTGATACAGCCACATTGGCCCTGGGTGGTGAGCCGGGCATTGCTGGATGGGCTCGGAGCAGCCTCACAGCACAGCAGGATCTTGGAGGATGCACCACACTCCAGGGTCTGTCTGTGGCCAGGTTGGTCCAAAAACCCACTTGTGTCAGGAATCCTGAGCTGATTAAACTCTGGGAAGTGGATTCACAGCTTCTCAACTAGCAAGATTTGGGAGCATAAATCATAATATGCATTTTAAAATTCCAATGAGAAATGGAACTGTCACATGGATGAGAACAATCTCGTCAGCAAGGCTTACACAGTCTCTCTCTACAGAAAACCTACACAGAAGCCTAGTCACAATCAGAGGGCAATTGGCGAAGACCAGAATCAGGGAGCTTTTGTGTTTAAATGTTGAATAGCATCCACGACCACATTAGAGATGGCCTTGACAATCTGCCAACGATCCTTTACTAGGAAATTCTTATAAGTAGGATGGGCAGCTCCTGCCCTCCTGGAATGTACAATAAGCCTCCAAGTCCAGTGGCCACTCCCTTGGGAGTACTCTGATGGGCACTGCCTACATCCACCTCTGTGACTCCTTCACCTCCACTTCATGGCTGAGCATCCTCCTGCTCCAGTGAACATGCTGCTGCTTTGGATCTCTGTCACTGGACAAAAGTGCCACTCATTCTTCAGTAAGAGATGGGCATGGTCATTAAGTGAGGCAGATCCCACAAATGGTCCTGCCCAGACCTCCAGGGGAGACAGGGCTCCCGGAAAAGTCATCATACAAGTGGATCTAAAGAGCTGCCTATTGGCAATTCCGGCCTCACGTAGCATGACGCTCCCTTCTCCATGTTTAATACTGAGGAAATAATTCTCCCACCAGAAACCTAAAGGAACCATCAGGAGCTCAGGGCTCGTGTGGCACATGGCGACCACAGGTCAGGCGACACTGCAGAGAGACTTCTGCGTGTATGCGAACATGCATGCACGATCACACACACATGCACCCGGGAAGAGCAGCCGGGTCATTTCAGCAGCAGACAAGCTGCTCAGTAGCATCTGTTGCGCAGCATCATGCATGGCATTCAGTGAAGCTACCCTCGGGGACCTGGTCCTTATGGAGAACGGGTTGCGTTCCCCACGTCTCTGCCCATGAGGCACTTGGAAACAACAAGGTTGCTTTTGGACTGAGTGAGCTTGGGCCACTTAGAAGATCCAGGGAGAGAAGCGGAGAGGACACCCACCCTCCCCACCCCAGAAAGACAGTGGGTATCTTGATCATGTGGATGCTTCAGCTGCCTCTAATCTGACACCTAAACAAGATAAGGCCACATCTGAACACAAGATAATTACACATGTCACTACAGATTTCTGCTCTAACCTTCACTTAGTCTCACTGGCCAGCAGTTTACCATTCTCTATTTTGATCTATAATATTTTAATCTATACTATAAGTCTCAAAAGATAAAGTTATTACTATAGTAAGTCCAAATTTTGTCCAATGATGTGCTGATAAATAAATGTCAATAAATAAAGCAAGCTTTAATTTGTAACTTTTGACAACTTCATGATTGCATAAAATAGTCCCACTGCAACTGATTTTAAGGTACCAAAGTGCCATCAAACAACTTTGAAAATTTCTTAAAACTTAACAAGTTCTGGAAAGGGTTTGGGAGTGGTGGAGGGATCAAGCAAAAAAGGAAGAAAAAAAGGAAGAACTCATGGACATGAACAACAGTGTGGTAATTTGTAGGGGGCTTGGGGGTGGGTAGAGGTGAAAGAGGGTATAGGGGAGATAAATGGTGATGGAAAAAAACACTTAACAAGCTTCTTCCTCATGAGCTGAAACAAACTAGCTCCAGCACATCACTGCAACACTCACCCCCCAAATGAACCACAGTTGGAACTCAAGAAGAGCAACCTATGCTGGAAATTCTCCAGTAGTTTTCTCTGCTACCTAGAGCTATGCAGAAAAGTTCATATCATTGTGTGGACTCAGTCTACTTCACAGGGAGATTATGTTTGTTTATTTGCCTGTTTATTTATAGCTTCTTTATTCAAGGAAGGATTTAAGGTGGATTACCCAAATGCATTCAATGTAAAAATAGATAAGACTGAATTTAAAATAAGTAGATGAGAAAAGTGGAACAAAGAGAACATGAAAGTTTTAATAGTACCAGAGAAAAAGTGAAATCAGGAATGAGTTTTGCACACAATATACATGGTAGAAAGGCCCTCTGGGCCTTTCAGAGTGCATGCAGAAAAGACTCAGTGGGAACAAATGGACACCCAATGATGAGCCACTCACTGGAGCTCCAGCGTCCAGCTTCCGGTGCATCTGGCCATCTGTGCAGAATGATGTGGCAACGGGGCCCCAGTGGGTCAGTCTAGGCAGCAGTGTTACACCCAGGCTTCTACAGAAAGGTGTTGAGCGGGCCTAGTGTCCCACTTTTTGCCTGCAGAGGCACTTGGCAGTCTAACGAGCTCCCATTGCTCTGTCAATTTGTCAGAATTGCTGTTCTGGAGCGTACTCCAGTCTCCAGGACCAGGCGCGCTCATGGCGCACTCCGGATGGTGAATTCATCAAGTCCCCTCCAAGGCAGACTGGCAGCCTCTGAGAGCTGGGATCCAGCTCCGCACAGACAGCGCCTGTCAAGCAGAACAGTGGCCCGTGCCTTCTCCAGCTGTCAGTAACCCAGAGAGGCCAGAAAATCAAATCTTGGGACACAGGCAAACATGGAGCCCAGAAAGTAAGAGAGTCATTCAAAATGGACGTCTATCTTGGCTCGGTGACCTATGGTCATTGAATGCCTAGTAGAGAAACTTTGGCAGACTTTTTACGTGTTTGTGATGAAGTTCCAATCTTATCTACTGTCTGGGTATCCCAGGCCCTGGGGAGATCCCCAAGTATCTCTTCCACGCAGGGCCCTTTCCTGAACTGGCTCAGTCATCAGGGATGTGTTTCTGCTTAATCAATTTTTTTTAAAGTATATACCTGGCCTAGAGCCTGGCATTGAGCAATGAGTTGAATGGGAGCCCCACATCTGACTCTGCCAGGCATCCCAGGCCACCCAAGGCTGTCAGTGGGACCTTTATGGAAAGGCCTTGCTCATTCTGGGGTTCTTTCTGGGTTAGAGCCCACATTCCCAACATTTGGATCATGGGACCCTCAAGTGTCTCTCATCCTCATACCCCACACTACTGTGCTCAGCCAGGCCCTGGTACATGTTGAAATTGCCAAACTCTCTGGGCTCTCTGCCTACCTGCTTGGCTGTACTTCCAGAACCAAGCTCTGTAGCCAGGACAGTTTCCTCAGGGGTCTTCATCCCCTGCCAGGCCCATCCCACTTTTGTGCCTTCTCTGAGTCTAAACATGCAGATAAGACCCCTGGTGTGATGTTTGGGGGACACTACATTAATCAGGCATTGGTCCATCAGTCTTTAGGGGTTCAGTTCATAGTAGGGGAACAAATATGCACATTTTGACAATTCCATATGCTGAATATCAGTGGCAACTGACAGAATTTGCTCAGTGGTGCCTCCCAGCAATCAGAGACTTGCCCTCTCCAGTCTCCATTCAGCCACAAGTTTCCTATAAGCATTTCAGCAAAGCTGCTCATGACTCAGCTGTCGGCAGAGATTCCCTTTGGAGACAGCTCTGGTGTTGCGACAAAAACGTAGGTCTTAGGATCAGCAGAACTGAGTTTGAAAAACAATTCTTCTATTCATTAGATGCATTACCTTGTACAAGATAGTGTCTCTGAATTTTAGTTTCTTCATTTGTAAAATGGGAATAGTAAAAATATTAAGTTGATGTCTAAAAATAGAAAGTATATACAAAAATGTTCATAAACTGAAAGCACAATACAGTTTTATATATTATATTTATTTATAGCTAACTTCTCAAAGAGTTTGTTAAAATTAAAAGTCAAAATGAATTTAAGGACTTTTCATCTTCCAGTATTGGCAAAGGAGCTTTGTCAAGCTAACCCTGCTACAGATAATGATAAAATATATACAAAATGTTTTTAAAGCATTAGAGAATACCACAAGCCAGCAGAAATTGGATGAGAGATCAATCCTTATAAGATAGGAAGTGTATTGGTGAGGTTTGTGAGTTAGCAGATTTTTACCTGAGGGCTTATGCATGTTCCAGTCTCTTAGCTCAGAGTGGTAGAAAATTATAGTCCTGCAGTCTTAAGGTATCAAAGAATACAGTTCTGAGCGGGCCAAACTACTGAAAACTATGTGTGTGTATGTGTATGTGTGTGTGTGTTGGGGAGGGTGATTCCTGAATAGGAGGGAATTGCAGAGGAAATGAGTGCAAAAAATTGCAAATAAACTCTGTTAAAACTATTGGTTGACTGCTCACCAAGAAAAAAAATATAGACACTGAAAGGTGAAATAATTGAATATGGATGTTAATCATTTCCCTTCCGGGAAAGACACAATTTAGAGTCCTGACTCAGTCAAGTTAATTAAACAAATATCAACACTCTTCTAAAGAAGATAACAAAATCCAAAGTCTCTACAATGTATCTTCCACAAAGTCCACATATAATAAAGAAATTACTAGACATACAAAGTAACGAGACTATAATGACCTACTCAGAAAAAGTAGTATGTTCAAGAACTTCTACGAAAATTTGTCATAGTGAATGAAGAATGGGGAATACCAACAAACAAATACCAACTATTTTAAAAAAGCAAATTTTAGAACTGAAATCAGGAAATAGAATATTTTAAAATGTCACTGGAAATAGTAAGCTCAAGAATAGATACATGTACATGGAAGTTATCCAAACTAAAGAACAGAGAGAAAAAATTGAATAAAAATTAAAAACTTTAGTGATCTGTGTGACAGCCTCAAGCAATTTAATATATTTGTAATCGGAGTTCCAAAAAGAAGTCAAGGAGATAATGGAACAGAGAAAAGTATAATGGTTAACAGTTCCTAAATTATTTGAGAAAGTTCAATGTATAGATGCAGAAAGTCCATGAATCTCAAGCAGAATAAATAGAAGCACTACCAGATGACATTACATCAAATGCTTGAATTTGCCAAATATAAATGCCAAATATAAAAAACAGAAGAAAAGTTTACCCTTTGTGATAGCATAAATGGACCTAGAGAACATTATGCTAAGTGAAATAAGCTAGCCAGAGGAAGACAAATACTATATGATTTCTATGAACAAACTGAACTAACAAGCAGAATGGAGACAGACTCACAGACAGAGAGAAGGATGACAGATCTAGGGGTGGGGTGGCGTTGGAGGGTGGAGGAGTCAAGCAAAAAAGAAAGACTCATGGACAGGAACAACAATATGGTGTTTGCCGGGGGGAGTGGGGTGGGTGGATATGGAAGAGGGCATAAGGGGGGTAAATGGTAATGGAAAAAATTCAATAAAAATAAACTATTTTTAAAAAGCAGCTAGAGAAAAAGCACACATTATGTACAGAAGCATAATATTATAAAACTGCTGACTTCTAATCAGAAATAATGAAGGCTATAAGGCAATGGGATCTTTAAAATGATGCAAGGATAAGACTGACAACCAAGATTTGTATAGTCAGTAAAATTATTCTAAAAAATATAAAGGCAAAACAAAGACATTGTCAGAAAAACAAAAACCCAGAGAATTTGTGGCTGGGATATTTACTGTGTAAAATATTCTGAAAGAAGTTCTTCTGGCTGAAGGGCCATAACACCAGAAAAAAATTTGGACAGATCGACAAAAATAAATGAGGAGCACTAAACATAATAAATACTGCATAAATATGATAGAGGGTTTTTCTTTCCTTTTTCATTTTCTGCAAAAATATATGACTCTAAACAAAAACTGTAATATTTTCTTATGGTATTAATGGTGTATATAGATTTTAAAAACGTATATACCTGGGGTGGGTAAAGTAGGTTTACTGTTGTGAGTTCACAAAACACAGTTTATTCTTATATTATTATTTATTAATTATTGGGTTATTTTCCATACAACTGTAAACCTACTTTCTCCCACTCCTGTGTATATGCGATACACATTATGTATGGATAGAAAATATGTTTATAATAACACAATGGATCACGACATCAATGAAACCTTACTGTTGCAAGTTCCCTTTACTTCATATGAAGCAGTAAAAAGTTACCTGTGTGAAGTTAAAGGTGCATAATGTAATCACAAGATAAATGCTGAACGGTCAGTTAAATAAATGAAAAGAAATATAGTTAAACAGTCATTAGTTGAAGTAAAATTGAAAATTAAAAATTGCCTAACTTCAAGCAAGGCGAAAAAGGTGGAATAGAAGAATGGAACAATAGCTTGAACAAACAGTAACATGATAAATCTTACACAACAATAATAATAATTTTGGCAATGTGAACAGAGTCAGTCCTCAAATAAATGACAGAAATTGTTAAGCTGCATAAAAATCAAGACCCAGCTATATGCTGTGTACAAAAGACAACTCTTAAATGCCGAGGCACAAAGAGAGCAAAGCAAACTCCATGGCCATGCCTAGCTTTAAGGTGACTACAAAGGGGCTGCCCAGCCATGTGCTAAGACAGCACAAAAACAAATATCTGACCACGAGCTCTCTTTCCAATACGGCAAAGACAGGTACCATCAGTGCTAGTAAAGAGGATGAAAGAGCTTGAGATCACTTGCACGCCAGACACCCACTGTCCATGTAGCTGGACACAAAACCTAGTGAGCACTATGCCCTTGGTTCCTGTGTCGAGCCCAGTCTCCAGAAATATCCATGCCTGGATTCTGGGCGACACCGTCAGGAAACAGTGGGGTCCAAAATAGAGTGGACAATGTTCTTCCTTCTTTAGATGCCAAAGTGATAGGTAAGTGGCCCTGGTCAGCCCTTTAGAATCCAGCATTAGTGTGTGTAACTCCCCTAAGCATTTGAAGGAAGGACTTACACTAGCAAAAAAAAAAAAAAAAAAGTGTGAGTACAGTGTTGGAGTTTTAAGAGAACTCTTACATAAATCATCTCCTCCATGGCTAGTGTCTCACAGAAAGAAACTATATCCGTTACATTAGCAGAAAGAATTTAATAAAAGGAATATATGTGAAAGAACTGATGACTAGATACCTAAAAAAGCAAAAAGACATACTAAAATATCACAGAGACAGCACATATAGGAAATTGGGGGAACAAAATTAAATGATGGAAATAAAGATTTAGATGTGTGGACAGGGTCCCATGAATGGACCCACACACCTTCAGGTCTCTGACAGCAGGAGTACCCTCTGCTTGAGTGTGTTTGTGTCAATGAGGAAGGTGCTATGAAACCGGTTCTTTAAATGCTAGAAAAACCAGATTCAGTTGCTGCTGCAGAAACATGTGGCTGCTTCCGAGGTAAAGAAGGGAGTGCGAGGTGACCCACCAGAAGCCCACGGTAAGCAGATGGGAAGGAGAAAGCCCTTCCGCCTTGCAGTCTGACTCCAGCACTCCCTACTGAAAGAACCAACCATAAAGCCTGGTTGCAAGGCAGAAATGACGTACAGGTATACAGGCTCCCAGCCCCAACATCACAAATCCGAGTGCAGAAGAGTGAGCTTGGAGCCAAGATACAATACTTTAATATATAACCCCACTGGGCTACGGCAAGGTCCGCAGTGATTGCCTGCTGGGAGGGCTCCTCCAGCAGAGAACTTGATGATAATAATTGGACACAAGGAATTCCTAGGGTATTTGGGAGCAAATTGAATCAAAGGGTGACTGAGTCCAAGTGAGTGTGCCAGGACCACAAAGTGGGAAGCCCGATCACATATTAAGACAAGAGGGGTTGTGAAGCTGGTGCTGGGAGAGAAAAGTTCAGGAGCCTAGTAAATATGGGAGCAGAGCAAGGTATGGGGAGCATAGACAGTGACGACCAAGGGGGCACAGAAATTTGCAGGGCCTACATGTCTGAACTCCCTCAAGTATGACTGTGCATTGGTGGAAAGTTTAAAGACATGGTTTTGATAGGGTGCTATAAACTGAGACAAAGAGTATTAGCATTTATCCCTACATTTAACAGGTAGCCTTATTTTAAGTTTTAAAGGACAAGAGATATATAAATAAATGTGTGTGTGCATGCATGTAAGTGCATACACATGGATGTGTAT
The DNA here is from genome assembly GCA_004026545.1 of Mormoops blainvillei. Classification (NCBI taxonomy): domain Eukaryota; kingdom Metazoa; phylum Chordata; class Mammalia; order Chiroptera; family Mormoopidae; genus Mormoops; species Mormoops blainvillei. The sequence continues at coordinate 31,060 of PVJD01004141.1, read as the reverse complement.
CCCAGAAGATTGTTCCGAAAGAACCTTGTAGCATTAATGCATGGGCAATAACATATGCAGTTATTATGACTGTTGACCAGGATTGGGTCTTAATGGAGAAGGTGATTGTTATTCATGATTTCCAAATGGCTAATTAGATCCCGAGGATTTGCATTAAACCAAGTTATTCCCTTTCCATGCTTGCTGGCCATGATCGATGGAAATGTCAGGTCCCATGAGATCTCTGAGCTCGCATTCTCTTTTTACTAGAATTGGAACATTCACTTCCCACTGCCACTATTTCTGCCCTCAGTCTTATTTCTCCAAGTAGCGCTTATGATACGTCTATGGACTTGATCTTCCATTTCTGAGTTCTCTTAAAGGGCACTGTCAGCCCACAGCACAGTTTCAAAAGCAGATATTCTTCTTGCATTCAGAGAAAAAAAAATAAGGATGAGTGAAGGCAGGTGACTCTGAATGTGAAATGAAAGATTTCACAGAACCATGGATTTTCAAGCTAGAAGGAATATTAGGGATTAGTGAGGTCCGGTGTTTTCAAACTCCATTTTAAACAGAAAAAACCCTTATACTAAGCTTTAGAACTGGTAATAATTTCTTGAATAAATGAATGAACAGGACATAATACGTGGTGGAGGACATTTTGGGTAGAAGAACTTACAGGATAAGAGATATAGGAGTCACGACGCTGCCCAGTGTTTTCTGGGATCCAAAATTATGAAAGTCAAAATACAAGACAGAGAGGGAGAAAGGGAGAGGCAGAAGGAGAGACAGAGGGAGGGAGAGGGGGAGGGGGAGAGGTGGAAGATGACTTCATTTCCTACACGTCAACATAATCCTATGGCTAATGGTTGGAGAGTCGGTGATGAGTCTGAAGCAAAGGAGATATACAATAACATCTGAATCCTCCTAGTATTAGATCAGAGGCAGTGCCCAAAAACGTGGGTGGCATTTTGCAATAATGAAAATGAGAAATAATATAATCTATATGAGAGTTAAATTGGGTAATTGGGAATAGGAAGAACAAATTCAAGAGACATTTAGGAGATAGTTCTAAGTGACTGAGTGTAGAGAGGACAGACAGGGACATGGGGAGAGGCTGAGATGACCCCCAGGATCCAGCTTGTCCCGCTGAGCTAACAGTGGTCTTCCCTGAACTAAGGAGCTCAGGAGAAGCAGAGATACAATTACTATGTTTGTTTTTAGACATACGATGTTAGGTTCAAGAGGGGAACATGGAAGGCAAAACTAAAACATGAAAAGGCCAAGATAAAAATACTAATAAACTTCTGAATGGGATGGCCACCTAAACAGATCGAGTGGGCAACAAGACATCAAGTATAGGTAGCAGCGAGCATGGCCACCTAAATTTTAGGTAAATCCAGTAAAGCCAGCAGAGATTAGTAAGAGGCAAGGCCTAGGAACGAGGGAACATCCCAGTAGGTTAGGACCAGTTCCCACAGAATTGCACTAACGGCCTGGGCCTTTCTCCCACTCATCCCCTACACAGGGTCTTACAGACACAGTAGTCCAGACCCAGCTCTGGCAGAGCGTATGAGCAAAGCTGAGCATGATCTGTTCCAGTGCCTCTGCATTCCACTTCCAAGGAAGCATGTAACCATTGAGCTGGAAAAGGATGTCATCTTCTCAAGGGAGATGGAGCTGTGTGGGTAGTGACTCTGGCGAGCAGTCCAGCCTCAGAGAGGGAGTGTGAATCACCGCCCGCACACACAGAGTGGCTCTCCTCGACCGCCTGCCAAGGAGGGGATGGTTCTCAACCAAATCAGTCTGCGGCTGCCAAAAGCTCTTGTGAGGGCCCGGTTTTCCAGCAGGAAACGTAACCTGAATTGGAAAACATGAGCGTAAGCTGGAAAACAAACAGCTCAAAATATCTGTGTCCTGAAATGAACTGTAAGCCATTCTGCCTCCAAAATGGAATCCACTTAGTCCAAGGAGGGTCAGGGGAGCCAGCAGAAGGGAGGGAGGGAGGGAGGAAAGACCAATTGATGGAAGAAAGGAAAGAAGGAAGGAAATGCAGAACAAAAGGAACATTGAGCCTTTGCTGTATGCCAGGGTCTGTGCTGGGAGGTCCATAGTCATAGCCTTGTGAAGTCTCTCAACAGCATTCTGGTGCGTGGAGACGCTGGAGGTCCGAGGTTAATTGACTCACCCAAGATCACACAATTAGAATGCGGCTGAGCTGGAATTTGAACTCGTAATCAATGACTCCAAAATTAACATGCTTTCGCTAGCTTCTTTTGTACCCCCACAAGGAGGATGGATTGTTGGAAACTGCTTAGGAGAAGACTTCCTGAGTCTCTATTAGATTTTTTCAAAGATTAAGGGTTTGGAAGTGGCTGCAAGCAGAGAATTCCTAGTCCCTGAGTTGGACTTACAGAGATAGCTTGAGTAATTAACGGAAAGCCTGTAAGACCACTTCTTCCTAGAAAGCCTTCCCTTCTTGCCTCTCCCCAACCTGCTTTTTTTGTTGTTGTTTTTTTTGGATATTCCCTGCCCTGCTAGGCCCTACTTGAAACACTTGTATATGTGCTTTCACACATGGTGTTTATATATGAAGCTCTACAGGGTCAAAGGATTTAAGCAATTTATCAAGCCACCTGACTGACAAATGACAGGATTGAGATTTAAACCCATGTCTTCCAACTCTTTGCTCTAAGCAATTTTTACTGCATAATAACTGTCTCTCCAACGTGTGCTTATAACAGCGAGATGCAAGATAAACACTGACCATTAATTTGTCAATTCCAGCTGCTGGGATATTTGAGTGATCATTAATCCATCAGTAACTTCACAGAAAGACTGAGAAGAATAGGTAAGTGTCAATGGGGAAATGATTATTAAAGTATGTTAAAAATTATAAAGCAATATACAAATGAAATCAATTATAACCATTTAAACAAGGGATTCTTTTTGCTTGGTACCCAAAACTATAGTTATTAGTTTAGAGATGGCCACTGAAAAACATTACAAAGATAGGGTATTCAGTTATTCATTTAAGAAATTATTGCCTTTTTAAAAGACTGGTTTAGATGTTAAATAAGTTTAATGTCCAAAGTCACAAATCTAGAAGATGGTGAAGCAGAAATACAAACTCCAGCAACTGGTCTTCAGCAACTACAATTAAAACCACTTCACACACACACAGAAAGTCTAAACCACTTCACAACATTCCACTGAAACAGGTGACATCATTATACATTATATGGCAAAAGGAGGTTTACAGTTGTGAGTATATAAAACACTGTTTATTCTTGTATTATTATTTATTAATTATTGTATTATTTCCATTCAAAAACTGAAAATCTATTTTGCCCCACCCTGTATATGTCTGTATTTCCTAAATAAGGCAAAAAGGAGTTATGTTCCTTGTGCAAGGACACACAACCCGTAAGCAGTGAAGCTGAGATTGACATTCAGGTTGTCTGACCCTGGAGTTGGTGGAATTAACCACGATGTTTCTGCTGCCACCTTATATGGAAGATAAAGGCTGAAAAGCATAGGACTGGTTCCTCTTTGTAATTTGTAAAACATTAGAGAATCGAAAGTTGTTAACATCTTACCTATGACAGTTATCTGTTCTTCAAAGCCATCCTTCCTATCCATCTCCATGGAAAACACCTTAATTCAGGGCCACCACGCCCTCCCTAGACAGCTCATATGTGCCTACCTTCAGCCTCTCCTTTCTACAACCAGTCCCCCACAGTGCCCTGTGAGGAGTCCTTTTAAAACATGGATCCTATCATGTCACACCCCCACCTGGAGCCTCTGACTAGCTCCCTGTTTTCTTTAGGAAAACATTAACGGACTCCAGTGCCATGTCCCCAGCCACTCCTCGGTCATTACGCCACCTCTTCGGTCTTGTCCCATGTGCTTCTCAGCCACCCCTCACAATTTCTGCCCCTGCCCAACTGGACCACTTCCAGTTCTGGGACTAGACAACACTGTTTCGTGCCTCTGTGTCTCCACTTACAATGCTCTCCCTGGCTGGAATATTTTCTCTCTCCATATGTATGTCTGGGGAACTCCCCAGCCAGCATACGCCCTCATTATATATTTTTAAAGGTATTATTTATTTATTTTTAGAGAGAGCAGAAGGGAGGTGGGGAGAGTGAGGGAGAGAAACATCAATGTGTGGTTGCCTCTTGCACGCCCCCTACTTAGGACCTGGCCCGCAACCCAGGCATGTGCTCTGACTGGGAATCGAACCAGCGACCCTTTGGTTCACAGGCTGTCACTCAGTCCACTGAGCCACACCAGCCAGACCATCCCCTCTCTTTCCCACCACCCTTGGAGTTCCGGGCCCTCCTCAAGCTGCTTTTGTGCTAACCATATACCTCTGTCATTCTGCATGCTGTATATGTCTCCACAACCGAGCTGGGGCAACCGGAGGGTGGAGATCCCATCTTAGTCATCTTTGGGGTCTCAGAGCCTCACATAAGGGTTTGATAAGTGCTTGTGAAAACACATTTAGCTGATTTCTCTGTTTCTTCCTTACTAGTCCTTAAGCAAGATAATAAACTGCCTGCTCAGGTAGAGACAGTGTGTTTTCCCTCGCTGCTTTTCTCGCTGCCTCCCTTTCTCTCCAGATCCTCTCCTCCCCTCCAATACACTCTAAAGAGATGGGAAAGAAAAGGGATGAACAAAAAAAGTAAACTCAAAAGCCCTATCCAAATGCCGGTCTGTGCTATTTCTTCTATGTCCGTAAAAGGGAGACAGAAGAGAGGGGAGCGGGGAGAGGGCCTGCAGCTGGCTCTGGACAGGTGTCCCCACTGGGCAGGGTCTCATACTGTGTTTAATGGCAAGCCTACTTTGGGGGACGGTGAGGAAAGGGAGCAATAGATTGACTGCTGTGTATACCATTTTCAAATTGCTAGCTATACCCTTAGCTAACACTAGTGTTTCATGTTGCAAATCCGGTGTTACCACATGAAAAGTCAGCAAGTACACCTCTGCCAGAGATGGAGTAATTTGTTATCGGCTGGAGTGAGAAACTGCCACAGTTAGCTCACAGAGATGCTTTTATTCAGATGTGCAGTCCTTCCCAGATTAACCATGACTGTTCCGGATCTCCTTGAAAACAAGTACTCTGAGCAACAGCTACTTGGTCAGTGCTACTGCATTTTTGAAGGGGGTTTCCTATCAGCTATCTGAATAGTTTCTGACTTTCCTGTCTTAGCTGTTACATAACGGTGTCCCGGGAGTGGGTGGGGCTTAATTTGGAGAAGAGTAGGATTCGGAGACAGTTGGAAAAGACAGGTCTCTGTCTCCCCTTTTGTCTCCTTTCAATACATCCTTCAGTGTGTTTTGCTAAAATAACCTGAACATGTCACCCCTATTTAAATTTCTTCGATGATTCCTATTGTATTCAGGCTGAAGTTCGAGTTTCTTAGACTAGCAGGCGTGTTCTGTGTGTAGTCTGCTCCTAAACATTTGTCCACCGGCAAGTCTTGTCTCTGTCTTTTGAATGCTATAACGTCAAACTATGTGTCAGTTTCTGCCTGTATTGTTTTTGTCCCCACACCTTCACTCGAGCAGTTGCTTCTGCCTATAGTACACTTTCCTTCGCCCATCGCCTCTTGCCCACCTTGCTTACCACACTTCTACTTATCATTTAAGACTTAGCTAAAGCTTCAACTCCTCCAGCTTCTTCTAACCCCCTTGATTAGTTTCCTTCAGGATCCCAAAGTCCTTCTGCATTTCTTCCACACGTGTTACAGCGGTGCAGGGAAGCCAGAGGGCACAGCGCTCAAGGGCAGAGGAAATGCCAAGGAGGGTGGTAGGGGGGGTCTGCCCTGAGTGCGCCATATGCAGAGCATGAAAATCAGTAAAAAATGTACTAAAAGTTTTAAGTATCTACAATTCTAAACAATCTTAATGATAAAATACTTTTCCTGACAAGAGCGGCTCTTTCCTCCTCCATCCCTGGTTGCAGGACCTGGAGTGGAAATACTTAGCTCCATCGTTTTATTATCATCACATCATCTGTGACCTTGAGCGCATCCCTCATCTTTCTGTCCTGCAGTTCCCTCCTGTAAAATGGGGACAAGAAAATTATCTTCCCAGTTAGTTTGTGTGATGATTGCATGAGACAATGCATGTAAAGCACTTAGAACAGTAAATGCGATTAAGTAATAGTTCCGTAAATATGACCTATGTGCTGATGAGTCCCTCAGGTCAAAGCTCTCTCACTAGCTTAAAGCTCATTGGAATCTGTCTTGCCTGCTATTGTATATACTCTGCATATAGCCTAGCATAATAGACATTTGTTGAGTGAGTAAATGGGTCTGATTCATTTCTGTGGGCTAAGTGCATTGCAGACTATGTGCAATGGAAATAGGTGCTCAATAAATGTTTGTTGAATGAATGGCTGATTGAAAACAAGAATAGTTCATTAGGGAAGTATCATCTTGCAAAAGGAGTTGGATGTGGCCCTAAAGAGACACAAAAATAGGGAGAGGAGGGGGCAGAGAAGGTCAGTGGTGAGAGTGTGAGATAACAAAGTTACCTCTCCTTGAACTACTTCAGATCAGGCCTAATGAAATACAGGTCTTTGAAAACTGGAGCGGCATACCAGCCTGTCACATGGCTTGTAGAATCCTAGAGGAGGGAGAGGGAAATTGAAGACACTGTGGGCCAGGGAAAATGGCAGCAGTGAAAAGTTTCTCAAGAGGAGGACTTTCCCATAGTCTAAGTCCTACATTAAGATCAGAAACAAGGCTGTGAAGAGGGAAATGGGGATCTTTCTGCTTCTTGGTCCAGTCACTGTGTTAATGTTAGATTTTTTAAATTTGGTCGACAAAGTTCATTACTATAATTCTTTGCATCTAGTGCGTGAAAGATATATGGCTAAGGTATGAGTAGCATAGGGATTACTCTCAGAATCTCCAGGGTGTGACATCCCTCAAACCCAGTGAGATATTCATAAAACTCTAGGTTGGAGCCATTAACAGATGAAGATTTTACACTGAAGAATAACTCAACAACATTTAAAACTTCCTTCCAAAATATCACCTCATTAATTCTTAGCTTTAATAAATAGGAAAGATGGGCCATGTCTGGGTTCTGGGAAAACTTTGCTAGGTCATATGCCATCACCAGGGTTCCCAAGGACTTTATAAACTGAATTCAAAGATTCAATGTAAAAAAAAAGTCCAAAGCTTAGTTGACATTTATATAAGACAGAAAAACCCTATACAAGCAGCCTCAATAATTTCAACTGTGACCCTGATATTTCCAACCAGTGGCCCAAATTCTGTCCTCTAGAGGCCAAGAGGAGTAATTTACAGAGTGTGCATCACAGCTCACCAGTAACGGTGATAGCTCTCACAAGCTACCAACCCAACCCTCTAAGGCTTGTCATTTCCAAAGGTAAATATCCCCAGTTCCTTCAGCTAGTTCTCACAGAACACAGTTTTCTGTTTCCTCTTTCCATTTAAATCAGTAAAGAAATAGCTTCTGTAATGTACTGAATTTCCAGTATCATCGAAATGCTCTATATCTAAAATGTGAAGACTCACGAGATATTTTGTCTGATCACCCATTCGACGAAATATTTTCCTCCACAGTCATTTTCTACGAACCTTACCTGCTAATAAGAGGTCACTATCTTCCAAAGCATTCATTGGAAAGAATGAGCAGATGAGGTGCTGGTTCTCCTGCTGTTACAGAGAACCCCCTAATAACAGTGGCTTTAACAGTCTAGTGGTTCATTTTTCTGAGTAGATGGTCCAAGTCTGATATGGCAGCTCTATAATCACTATGGACCCTAATCTATCTTTCACTTTGCTATCTTCTAAATGCAGCTTCCATCTCATGGTACAACATGATTTTTCTAGCTCACATTGTCACATGAGTTTATATCTCCATTAGCAAGAAGGGGGAAGGGGGAAGGGAGAAAGCACACCCCTTCTTTTTGAGGGTAGTACCAGAAGTTATACCTGTCATTCCCACTCAATTCCAATTGACCAGAACTCAGTTATATTTCACACGTGGTTAAAATAAAGTCTTTATTCTAGACAATCATGGGCTTATAAAAAAACAAAACAAAACAACAAAGATTCTACTACCATAAACCACAGGAGAGGGAGACAATGGATACTGGAGGACAACTGGCAGCTTCTGCTATACATGGCTCAACACTCTTCCCCATATTTAGGTAAAATTGCCCCACTGTTGTTTTTACAACTGAAAACAATTTATTCTCCACAGGTAAAATAAATAAACTTTCCTTCTTCAAAAAATTAAATGGAAATGTCATGGAGCTTCCTCTCACTAAATATTTATTTTGCCAAGAACAGCGAGCCCCCATTTCTTTCTTTCTTCTGTAGGGAATTTTCTGCATACTTCTGTATCCTTGTCACATTTCACTTGTCTCCTTTCTACTGTTTCTCTCATCAGCTTAGAGTTTTTATTCTATGCCTCAAGATCACATCTAGCAATCACATTCTACAAACACATATTTATTACTGATATTTTTTTCCCAAAACTATGCTTGGCATTAGCAATAACTCAAGACGTGGCTTTTAACCTCAAGGAGCTTAAAGTCTAGAACCATATTAGACAATTCATTCGTAATGACCATACAGTCAACCCTCCTACATATTTTTCACAACAACAATTAAGTCATACCTGCACTATTTAGAATGCAAATAATTAACTTTTGTATTTAACTTGATGCCCAGCTATGTTGTACCTCACTTTGGTTTTCATTACTGGAACCTCGGTTCTGTCCTTGAATGTTATGTCACCACTGCCAATTTTTGGGTTTTGATAATTTTCTTTGATAGATATGCTCAGAGAAATGGCTAATATGAGTGATTTCCTGGAACCCAGGTATGATTTAAGTATAACATCTGTTGCTTAGAAAAAGGTAGAAGAAACTATACATGTTTCTTTAAATCATGATTTCTTTTTCTCTTTGCATTCTTCTTGTTTTCTTTTGTTAAAAATGCTGGACTGTGGTCCTGACAGTAGGAATGGCTATGCAGGTAATTAGCCAGTGCTGGCTAAATGTGGCCTACAGGCAAGCTAGTGCCAGCGATACTCCATATTACTAGCTGATAAGGTTGGCACAACTCCGGGAATTATGTGAACTCATCCTGTTTTGTGCGTTTAATCCTCATCAACAGAGGCTTCCCCCATGCTCCACCTCCTCTTCTGAAAAGAAATGCAAATGAATGTGATTTATAGCTTGGAAGGTTTTCAAATACTCAAAAATAGTGTATTTCCTCTGTTCTTGGGCCATGAATGAGGAACCAACCAGAAGCTGAAAGATTCTTATCGCGAGAGCTTCATGTCAGACATGGCTCTATCTCTTTTCAAACAGAATCTCAGGCTTGCAGAGTGGAAGTGGTTAAGGGCAGCCCTTCACACACACCCCGGGAAAATTTAATAGTACTATGTGAAGGATGGAAGCTGTGATTTCAGCAATGGGGGAAGTCCTTAATGGGTTTACATTCCCATCTGTCAATTGTTGAGCCGCCCTTCAAAATATAAATAAGCAGGAAAATAGATCCTCCCATCATTTGGGGAAAAGACAGATGCACGGGGAAAAGATTATTGTGTGTGTGTGTGTGCGCGCAGGTGCGCACGTGTGTATGTATATGAGAGAGAGAGAGAGAGATCTACAGGACTAGATAGTACGTGAAGAAATAATCCACTCCCTCTCTAATAAGAGAATAAGAAAGGCACTTGGCAGAGAGCATCTGGGGGAAAGTACATCCTTTCACTGCAACTAATACAAGCTCTACAATTTAGGTGACCTTTGAGCAGCAATAGACAGAGAGAGTGAAAAGTTCTTGCAAATAGAAATAAATGCCTCAGAGAAGAAAGTGACATCCCGGAGCAGACCTGCTTGGGGCAAATACAGCTGAGGACATACAATATCCTTGAAAGTGGCCTGCAGTCAACCTCATGTCCCTTGGGGCCACACCCAGCAGACCCAGAATAAGTCATTCACATTAAACATCTACTAAGTACCAGGCACTCTGCAGTAAAATCATCAACCCATGCTGGACCACAGCAGTGGCAATTCTCTTTGCAGCCCACGTTGAGAGATGCCAACCAACAAAAGCAACTACGGCTGATTCCCGAGGAAGACAGGCCCTGAAAGAACATCATTCTGTCAGGGCCTGTGTGGGCAGGTTGCCTGCCAGTTACATTCCCATAACAGAGCTGTTTACCGTTTTTTCTTAACTCCCTGAAGTATATTCACACAGTGTCGATGAGAAGAGAAATTAGAGAATAACATTTATCCATAGTACAGGATTACCTCTCTATGACTTGAGGTTCCTGGTAGCAACAAAAATGTACAGCAAAAATGATTAGTGGTCATGAGACAGTCTTTGACTTCACTGGTTATTAAATGAGAAACTTTATGCAAAACCTTAGCATGCTGCCTGGAAAAGAATTACTCACAGTATTATAGCTACTGGTATTATAATAGCAAATGTCATCAACGTTATTACTGTTGGTTTTATTAGTAAGTTCTATAAAACTGTTTGTTTAACAATAAGTTCTATATGATTTCTGAGGTTATTGCTTATCCATAATCTAAAATTATCCCTATTTTATAGTAGCTTGTTTCCCAGTGATGAACTGGGGAAAATGAGGAAAAAGAATTCTCCTTTCTAAACAAAAGGTATATAGAAAAAGTGCCTAGAAAAGTATAGATTACACCCTTACGATGTGTGCTCGGGAAAGTCAGCAATCTTTCAGATCCAAGTGCAGGTAAGTAAACTAAGTTATCAGCATGCCTGGGCTTGGATCATATCACACATTAGAGGAGGTGGACTGTACACTCCAGAATGACCTAGGGCTTGGTGCTTGCATCAAGGAAGGGGAGAGAAGATGGGCCTGTGTAGGTAGGTGGTAGAAATATCTCGGTTCTACACTCACATGCTTCAAGCCTAGCTAACCTAAAGGCAGCTTAGTTGTAGAAAACAGAAGACATTAAGCCATTATATCTGGCCCGAGCAGAAAGATCTGTATGAGGGGGTAGTAAATAGCTCACAGAACTTACTGGATGGCCAGGGCAATGAGACTGAATGCTACCCGGCCTAGAATCATATTACCGGCAAAAATGTCCAATCACCTCACTGAATGGGGTACCCAGACACCCCACTGCTGCTGTCCCTTGCTGCTCAGAAGCCTTGACCAAAGGGACCAGAAAGTAGAACTTCCACTATAGATGCCCCACAAAAGCCAAACGCTTCTTCAGTAAGGTCTGATCTCACACACGTTCTCTAGGTCTCCCACAATTGTATCGGCTTAGCAGAATCTAGGTAACCTATGAAATCTTAGCCGCATGGTAATTTCAGAACTTAGGTTTTAGCTTTCCAGTCCCTATAGTACAGGAAAGTATAAGAGAAAGGTATTGAAAGTGGGTGTTGAGTAAACTAATCTGTAGCATCCCCCACAGTTGACATCAGCTTTGGAAACTGAGTAGCTTTTTAAGGCATCTGGTTATTAAATCCGGGAATCCCTTTTCATTCCAAGGGGCCTGGAGCTGCTCCAGGACTGTGACATAGCCTCAGAAAATGAGTGCTACCATGAACTTGGTGGAAAGAAATCCAGAGAAAAGTGTAAAAACTTCTCATTTTGCTGAACTCAAGTGTCAGCACGGGCCCCAGCAGGTGTTTTCAATATTGAAAATTGCTCATGGGCCCTGCCTTTTTACTAAGGGTACTCTAGGTTGGAGGCATGGGCATAGATCGGTGTATCTCAGGATATGTCCTGCACAATGCCCTATTCAAAATTACTCAGTGTTTGTTAAAATGAAGATTCGTGGACCCCCTCCCAGACTCTGAAGCAGAGTTTCTACGCTAGTGGCAGCCGTACAGTTGGATAGCTGCTAGACTCAGAGTGTAGTTATTCCTACAGACATTGACCTCCGGCAGCTTATTACTTAAGTCTAAAAGTCGTAAGGCAAGAAGGAAGTTAGACACTTCCTTCTGGCCTCGTGAACTTGAGGGCCACCAAAAAAAAAAAAAAGCTGAGACTGAGAATACCCTGAGACTTGATAAAAAATGCATAAGGATTTTTAGCTACTTTAGCATACTGTCATATCCTAGGTACTAAAAAATATAAATTGAAATTGAATTCATACTAATTCAATTGTCTGTGTGTGGAACCCCTTGCTCAGTTTCAGGAATAAGGTCATGGGCTAGAAAACTGTTTGCTGGTGTCTCCAAGGAGATGGCATTAAAAACACTTCGACACAGCATACCCTGTGCTTATATGCAAGCTCATTTCTATGCTATGTTTTCCTATGGATGTTTTCAACCCTACCAAAAAAAAAAAAAAAAAAAAAAGAAAACCAACTGCTAGCATATGGAAGCTTTTTCACCTGGCAAATTATATGGGAACCAGGGAGAACAAGAAAGATTTGTTAATACTGCCAGTTTAAAAGTAACTCTTCAGATTCCATTGGGAGACTAAAATCTCCCTGGATTCAACTAAAATCAACCAACACTTACTGAAAAGCTACTATGTGCTAAACTCTTCCTAGGTGCTTTTTCATATGTTATGTCATTTAATTTTTAGAATAATCTGATTAGGTGAGTAATTCTAATCCTGTTTTATAGCTGAGAAAACAAAGGTTCCAAGAGATCGGGTTAATGTGGCACACGGCAAGGAGGAAGGGAAACCAGGACCGTCTCACAGCAAACCCAGTGCTCTCTCCATGCTACCACTATCCTCAATTAATACGAAGAACCCACTATATCTTATAGCAGAACACATTTTCATCGAGGACATTCTCTCGTTTGATCCTAGTGACCTCGCTCAGGCCTGGCAGAGAATGATGATGTCATTTCACGGCGGGAAAACAGAGACACCAGGAATTCAGTAATTCTGCACAGGTCACAAAGCTCATAGTAGCCAACCCAGCCCTTGAGCCCGTACCTTTTGATTTCAAATAAGTTTTCTGTTTACCACCTCAGACTTTAGAAAAGTGGAGTTAACAACACTGTGTATCTAGTTAGGACACTCTGCTAGACATTTTACATACCTGAGTCTTAATTCTCACTACAGCCCTGAACACTGGAAAGTCGACCAGCTGTAGAGAGGTACAAATGATGGTTTAAAAGAGGTTGAAGTTAATCAGTGTTGGAACTGTTGCAAACCCAAATCTGTGAGATGCTGATATAATTTTACACATATATAGAGTGTCACTTAAAGTGTGGGAGACTGTGATGAGAAAAGTACAAATAGCTCTTAATAGAACTTTCTATTGGGAAATACCTGGTTTTGATAACAAAATTGTTTGAAATCACTTGTTTGAAGTATCAAAATAGAACAAGCAAATGTAGTAAAAAAAATAAAAATAAAAATAAAAAACTCTCCAAATAGTTAATATTGTACCTGAAAGAAGAAGAAACTGGTTGGCTCATTCTAAGAGCACTTGGCCATGCCTATGACTGTCTAGTAGCAGGGTAACTTCAAATAACCATGTCCTTTATGCCATTTACCCAGAGTCATTCTTAGAAGCAATATCCTTGAAGATCAAGTTATGAACAGAAATGTAGAGTCAATGAGGCTCCATGCTCAGAACTACTCGCAAATGGATAGAAAATTGGGTAAGTAGAACAACTTGTATACTGAATGAGAACAGCATGCCAACCAATACTTTCACAGACACTCTGAAAAGCACAATTGCTATAAAATACATGAGATTTTACCCAAGAAGGAACAATAAAATATTTTCTTTGTTAACCAATAGCTCAGTAGGTAAGAATAATAGTCATTGAGACACATATGTACTTTCTACAGCTTACAAAACATTTCGCGCATGAAGTTCGTTTGATTTTCAGATTATAAAGCATTTTAATCTCATTATCTGACCCATAGTGAGCTTTCCATAAGTGCTCAGTGTGATGAACTAAATAGGAGAGTTAAGAATTGTTACCTTCAGGAGACTTGATTTGGGGTGGTGCACACAATATGGTATACAGGTGAGGTATTAGAGAATTGTACACTTGAAGCCTATATAATTTTATTAGCCAATGCCACCCCAATAAATTAAATAAAAAAGAAAAAAATAATAATTGTCATCCTTTTTAAACACTTGAGAAAATAGAGCTTTAGTAAGGGTAAGTTACTTTCCTGGTGTCAAATATAAGTTTTTACATGTTATTAAGTTCTTCTACTCTTTCGTGGGTGTTTTCAAAACTATCCAATTCCATATTGTTATCAAGGAGTAATATAAGACCATATGATATACATCAAAATTGGGTATTTTTCCATTAAGGTGCCTCTCCATCTTAGTCAGAAAACCTGGATTTGATTAATTTTAGTTTCTAGAATAGAACCCCTGAAGAATTTAAATCCAGATTTTTTGAGTGATTCATAAGTTTGAATTAGTTATTTTTTTGCCAAGCATCTATTACCTCATGACCCAGATTTTTATAATTAAATGAAATCAATGAGAATATATACAAACCGAAAGCCCTGTGTTGATATTAGTTGTTATCAGTGAGACAATATTTCTCTTATAAATATAGAATACAGAAAAGTAAAGGACTTCCTTTACAAAAGAAAGAATTATCTCATTAGAAAAAAAGAGGTATATTATTATACATCTTGCACACTAATATTCAAAGGCATAGAAAGTAGTACTGTTATATCAGACTATATTGCAAAATGGAGTGAGAGTTTGGCATTTGATGTTGAAAAGAACAGTCAAATGTTACAAGCATGGAGAACTTTTAGGGATTCAGTTCATTATAAACACTGATGACTTACCCAGGCATAGTCCTCCTAAAATATGATCATATGGTCTTCACATATTACAAACTCAGCTTTCTTGATATCTTCAATATTTTAAAAGCTATTACTTAAAAAAAAATTTAAAGCCCTTAAAATGAATATACACTGTATTATATTTAAATAAAGTGGTTATTTATTAAATGCCTGCTAGGTGACAGTTGAGTGTAAAAACTCCATTATTATCCCCATTTTACAGATAAGGAAACTGAGACTTAGACTGATTAAGGTATTTGTCCAAGATAATGAAGATAATAATAAAGACATACATTAGGTTCAAATATTCCACTATTGTGTCCTATATTCACTTCTTCTAACTTTTCTGTAAGTTTTAGAATAGACAAAGGTATGGGTCCAGATGGCAACACTAACAGTCTTTTGATTAATGCAATTATTTTCAACATTTCTTTCCACTTAATTTCTCAATCACTCTTTACTTTGCACCTCCATTTAAAGATTCAATTACTAAAATAAACATAACAGAGAGATATCTGGTGTTTATATGGCCTCTTCTTTCAGATATCACTCCCAAGGCAACAAGAAACATGAACAACAGAATTCAAAATCTTTTTTTGGTAAAACCAGGGCACATCTGTAATCCCAAACCACTGCATATGATTGAGAGATGTCAAGGTGCAGGATTAGCACAAGAAAAGCAGCCCGCAGAAGCCCATCTTACACATGCAAGCAGGGCACCATCGCTAAAACAGATGGCGCTCTACAAAAAACAAAAAATAATCGCATCTTGAAAAAAACAGGAAAGAGATGCCCAGACAATGACGAGTAGCAGGAAATAGATAAGGATATAGACAGATATGCCATTTTTGCATGAAACAGTCTATTGATGAATCATAATGGAAAAAAAAGTCAAAAAGTGAAGAAATTAAAATGTATAAAGACAGATAGTTATCTCTCATACACAACGCACACAAGGAGGAGAGAGAAAAAAGCAAGAGAAACAAGAGACTTTATACTTCGCAGTTCTACCTATAGACTCCTACTGGTTTGCAATAGAGCTTTGCTCCTTCCCCATAAACTTCCTAGACATGCAGTCCAACAACTGAAGAATTCATTTCAGTCAAAAGTAAGCAATATTCAAAAAGAACCAAATGTTCTTTAAGAAAAAGGAAAAAATGAGAAATATTGCTTTTCTCTCCTTACAAAAACATGTGTGTACATGTGTGTGTATGTTGTTAACAGGGAAATCATGACAAAATTTATTGCAATAAATAAAAAGAATTTTTTAAAAATCCGAAAGCAGAACCCAAAGCAGATATATAAGAGCTTGTGGAATATGTGATGAAATTATAGAAGAAAGTTAAGTATAACCAGTCAAAGCTAAGAAAAGCATAAAAGGAAACAATAAAGGCATTAAAGTAGTGAGGACTACATTTCAGGCGGTGCAAATACTCACACACAATAGTCTTATGAAACCATAGTAAAAATAAAGGAGGGTTGGACTGAAAAAAGTAAAGAAAGTTAAATGGAAACAAGCAATTCGTTATTGTAGCTTAGAAAAATTATATTAATGAAAAAAAAACTCAGAAGGATTTTTTTTTATATATATAATCAGTGTTCCTAAAGAAGAGAACAAAACACTAGGAAAAAAATTCAAAATATATTTCAATAAAGCTTCCAGAAAGGAAATAATATTTTAATCTGGAAGTTAAAATGATCTGTTCTGTCTGAGAAAATTAATATATTATAGGAAAACTACCTACAAACCTACCCAACAAATGTGAGAAAATCAAAACAAACAAATTACCGTATGAGACATAGACAAAGTTGTCAAAGAATTACTCCCCACCCTCACTGCAAGGATCAGGTTAAGTCTCAGGTGACTGCCACCAAACCTTTAAAACACATATTGTATATCTCAAGTACTCTTTAAACTGTTCCAGAGTAAAAAATATACAAACACTTCCAAATTCTTTTTCATAAAGTCAGAAAAATATCAGTATCAAGCTGGACAACGATAGCCCCAACCTCACTTACAAGTCTGTCTTTATGAAAAAATCCTAAATAAAATATAAGCAAACAGGAGCTAGAAGTACATTAGTGCAAACTACACAACCACCAAATTGGGTTCATACCAAAGATAGTCTAATATTAGGAAATATAACTCATCACATTAAAAGATTAAATAAGAAAAATCACATAATCATCTCTGATGATGCTAAAAGGTCATCTACTCAAATTCAACATATTATCTTGCTTTTTATAACTTTTACTAAAGTATAAATTAATTGATCCTATAAGACATGAGGTGTGTATGCAAGAGCACAAGGGCAAGCAACCAACAAACTTATAAGTAAAACATGAAAAACATTCCCAGCCAAGATGGAAATATGGCAACAGTTGCAGAATGCTATCAGCTGGATAACTACAAAATTAAATATCGTGTTATAATAAAAGAAAAGATCCTATTTATAAAAATAACCAACATATAAAATATGTAGAAATAGACCTAACAAGATCTATCCAATACTTCGGCATCTTTAAAACTTATTGAAGTATCCAGAAGGCAATTTGAATAAATGGAAGGAATACCCCTTCTTAGGAACACACAATGTCGTGATGTCTATTCTTTCCAAGTTCCCTCAAAAGATTAAAAATAGAACTACCATATGACCCAGCAATTCCCCTTTTGGGTATTTATCTGAAGAAACCCAAAACACTAATTCCAAAAGATATGCCCATCGCCCGTGCTGCCTGCAGCGTTATTTACAAAAGCCAAGATATGGAAGCAACCCAAGTGTCCACTGATATACAAATGGATAAAGAGGATATAGTACACATACAACAGAGGGGACACCAAAAAACCCAGAATTTACTTATAAAATATTTTATATTTATTCTTAGATGTTTAAACTTCAGTCACCTTCAAAGCGTTCTCCAGTTGATGCAATACACCTATCAAGACTTTTTTCCCACTACTCAAAACAGTTTTTGAACTCATCTATTTTGATGCCTTTTAGTGCTTCTGCCATTTTATGTTTCACTTCTTCCACATCAGCAAAACATTTCCCTTTGAAGACTTTTTTCATTGAGGAAACAAAAAGAAAAAGTCACTCTGGGCAAGATCCGGTGAATAGAAAGGGTGAGGCAAAAGGATCATGCCATTTTTGGCCAAAAACTGCCGAGCACTCAGCACAGTGTGGGCAGGTGTGCACATAAATCACCATCATGAAATGGGCAAATGTGCTGGGTCTTCAAAAAATTCACTGAAGCTGAACACAGCCTCTCACAGCAATGTCAGTTGGTACACTGACACAGATGGGTCCCTGGAACACTCACCTAGCAGGGGAAGCCTGTAGTGCAAAGGGTCCACCCCCCAGGTGATAATTCCAATTTTGGGGGGATCTCCCCTCTTATACAATGGAATATTGTATAATAATGGAACTCAGCCATTAAGAAGAATGGATACTTGCCCTATGCAATAACATGGATGGACCTGGAGGGTATTATGTTTAGTGAAATAAGTCAGAGAAAGGTAAGTACCATATGATTTCACTTATATGTGGAATCTAAAAAACAAAATACATGAACAAACAAAATGGAAACAAACTCATAGATACAGAGAACAAATGGATGGATGGCAGAAAGGAGGGGTTTTGAGGAGGAGGTGAAAGGAGATGTGTGAAAAAGGTGAAAGAATTAAGAAGTACAAATGGCCAGTTATAAAAATAATCACAGGGATGTAAAGCACAGCACAGGGAATATAGCCAATTACTATGATAACTTTGCACAGTGTCAGAGAATACTAGACTTATCAGGGTGATCACTTTGGAAGTTACATAAATGTCTAATTACAATGTTGTACACCTAAAACTAATATAATATTGTGTGTCAACTGCAATTTGAAAATAAATTTAAAGAGAGAAATGTAATGAGGAGAACTCCCTGTACAAGATATTAGTATATATTTTAAATCAGCATAATTAAATCAGTATGGTGCTTGTGCATGAATAGAGTTTAGAAATAGAAAACATACCTACAGCAATTTAGTATATGATGACATGATCATGTGGGGAAATAATGGCTTATTCAATACGTACAGAGTTGTACACTTGAAGCCTGCATAATTTCATTAACCAATGTCACCCCAATAAATTCAATAAAATTTTTTAAATATAATAAAAAATAAAGATTACTCAACTTAAATATTTTACATAGATCCCCACCACAAATAATGTACAAGTGAATAAATGGCTTATGTAAAAATAAAATCACAAAATTCCACAAAGAAATCATGGAATTTTTTATAATCTTACAACAAGTAGAGATATTCTCAACATGTTATGAAACCCTAGAATCATAAAAGATTGCTATATCTTTTAAGTTTTCATGCATGGTAAATAAAAAAAAATATGAAAGAAATAATACATGCAAAATCTATTTGTGTGTGTGGTGCGTGTGTGTAAAAAGAGAGCTCCAGAAAATCAACGAAAAAATGACCTACAGCCTTAGAGAAAAGCTGGCGAAGAACATAATCACAGGTGAGGAAATACAAAACTTTTAGACATGAAGAGATGCTCAAACTCACAATAAAAGTAATGCAAATTAAAACTAAAATGAGAGACCAGCCAATGGGCAAAAAACAAAACCCATTCTAAAAACCTGTATTTGTCAAAGGATGGGAAAATAGGGAAACTCTCCTATTTTTTCATAAGAATCTAAATCAGCACAAAGAAAATTTGAAAATATGTCTTTAAAAGGTATAACTAAAAATCCACAGTACTAAGATACAAATTTATGAACTGAAAACTGCTACACATTGCAGAGGGAAATTAAAGAAGACCTAAATAAAAGAAATATACCGTGTTAATAGATTGGAAGACTTAATAATGTTAAGATGTTAATTGTCCCTAAATTGATCTATAAACTTAATGCAATGGGTTTTTTTCTTTTTAAATTCCAAAATTTATATGTAAAAGCAAAGGGCCAACACTAGCTAAAACAATCTTGAAGATAAAGAATAAAACTGAGGGGTTACAATCAATACAGTGTAGTTAAGGAGAAATGGAAGAGAGTATCAAGATACAGACCCACTCATATACGATCAATTGATTTTAGCAATGATGCCAAAGTAATTCCATGAGGAAAGAAGGGTTTTTCAACAAATGATGCTGGCATAATTTTTAAAAGATATGGGGACAAAAAGGATCCTCTGAGAAGGATCATAGACTAAAATGTAAAATCAAACTATATCTAGAAGAAAACATAGGATAATGGTCACAAATTTGGGATATGAAAATGTTTCTTAGAAAAAGCACAACAGGGCCTTGGCTGGTGTAGCTCAGTGGACTGAGCACTGGCCTGTGAGCCAAAGGGTTGGCGGGTCAATTCCCAGTCGGGGCACATGGCTGGGTTGTGGGCCAGGTCCCCAGGTGGGAGCACGCAAGAAGCAACCACACGCTGATGTTTCTCTCCCTCTCTTTCTCCCTCCCTTTCTCCAAAAATAAATAAATAAATAAATAAAAGTTTTAAGCACAACAGGCTAAAATTATAAAAGAAAAGTGTTATAGACTAAATTTCACAAAAATAAAATCATGTGCTTTTCAAAAGATACTGATAAGAAAATAAAAAGACAAGTCACAGACTGGGAGAAAAATATTCACAAAACATATAACGGACAAAAAACTTGTATCTAGAAGATATTTTTTAAAAGCATAAAAATCAACTGGCACTCTCTAACAAAGTTACACATACTTCTACCCTATGACCTAGAAGTTCTATTCTAAATATTTACCCAAGAGAAATGAAAATATATATCTACTAAAAAACTTTAATAATAATGTTCTCAGTAGTTTTATTCATAAGAGCCTCAAACTGGAAATGAGTCAACTATCTATCATCAAGAGAATGGGTAAAAAGAGATATATTTAAAATATTAAATACTACCCAGCAATAAAAAAAATGTACTACTGATATACCCAACAACATGGAATGAACCTCAAAAATACCATGGTGAGCAAAAGCAAGCATACTCTATGATCCCATTTACATGAAGTTCAAGAATAAGCCAAATTCATCTGTGGTTAGAAATAAGACAGTAGTTGTCTGTGGTGGAAATAAAATTGACTAGAAAAGGCACAAAGGAACTTTGAGGTGATGGAAATGCTCAAAACCTTGATTACAGTGGTGAGTTACATGGGGATACACGTTTGTCAGAACTTATCGAATTGTACACTTTATATATGCATTTCACTGTATATACATTCTATCTCACAGAACAAACCAATAAAGAAAAAATTAAGTGCACTCTGCTCTGGTAATCCCACTTCTCAGGTTTATCTAAAGTATAGTGTTCATTTAAATACAATGGACATGTTCTAAACATCCACCAGTACATTCACTGGAATACTATGAGGTCATTGAAAAGAATCAGACACCACAATTGATTTTAAAAAATGAACTGCAGTATATAAAGTGGTAAGTGTAAAAGGCATGGTCCAGACCAGTATGTATGATATGCTACCACATCTATCAAAAATTGCACAGAAAAAATCTGGAAGGGTACAGTAGGGATTGGTATCCCTTTTTCCCTCCAGGAGACTCAGAGTACAAAAGACTTAACTTTTCAATATTTATCTTCTGTTATCTTTTGAATTGTACATCACTGTACATATGTACTCTATTTCTTAGGGGAGATAAATGGTGATAGATGGAGACTTGACTTGGGGTAATGAACACACAACAACACATCATACAGACGATGTGTTACGGAATTGTGCACCAGAAACCTGTATAATTTTGTTAACCAGTGTTACTCCAATAAATTCAATATAAAAATGAATTATTTGCCTGTGTTTTCAAAAACTCGTTGCAAGATAAAATACATTACATAATTTTTAGAAATAATAATACGTGTCGAATGAGATGTCAAAACTATCATGCATGTTCACAGAGAAAGGAATGGGTTCATATATGGATGGGAAATCAAGGAAGACTTTATATGGGGGCAGGGTAACGGAATCCTGAAGCAAGAGTCATAGTTTGACAGGAATAAAACAGAATGAATCAGAAGCAGTAGCCAAATAGAGGAACTGACATGGCAAATACAGGGCCATGGGAAACCTGGGACGTGTTTAGAAACAGTGAAAACTATGTTTGAAAAAGTAAATGGGAGCCATGGCCTGACTCCTGACGGCTCATTCAACATTCTTTATTGATTTGCTTATAACCGTCGCCCTTGCTTCTTCTGTCTTTACAGTTTTGACCTCTTTTCTATCAGAGGAAGAAAATCAAAGTGGGTGGGAAAAGAACAGACTAGAAGAAAAAAGAACAGGTGTCAAGATAAAGAATCTTAGAGAGTTAAAATGGGGTTCATTGGAAGAGAAAGTGGAGCAAACTTAAAAGTTAAGGAAAATAAAGATTTTGTTGATTTTTATTTTGTTGGTAAAGAAACAGAAAAGAAATAAAAGGAGAAGGGCAGTTGCTTCCTTAGGACCCATGGTAGGTAACCAGACACTAGTGGATAAAAGGACAAAAGATGTATTAAATAACTGTTTTCCATCTGCAGTTACAAATGAAGAAAGAGATCATCAGACAAACCAAGGATCAGGTTTCCAGGAATAAAAGATGAGGGCAGATAAAAATCAAAGTGGAAACGAAAAGTCTTTGGAAATTTAGAAGACACCAAGATCTCACAAAAGCATGAAACCTACAAAGGGAGGAGAATCCAACATGTGGACAAGACTTGGCAGACCAGCTCTTCAGTTCATTCATCGCAGCTCACGGGGCCTGGCAAAAGCAGCCTCCTCTGTATGAATTGTACATACACGGGAGAGAACAGAGACCCAGAAGCTGTTCGTTAGCTCACAGCGGTAAGGTTGCAAGCTTCCATCTCCATCCCAAGAGAAAGTCTTTCTCAGGATCTGCACCTTATCTAAGTTAATATTTGTTCAGACTTAGAAAGGCTGTGGAACAGCTCTGTCTACTCTTTTACCTTTCTGGAATTTCAGCACCTGTAATGTGCTAGAAAGATGTCAAAGGGGATAAAATATTCATTCATTCATTCATTCATTCATTCAATCAAATAAATTCATTATTTGCACAAACATCTATTGGTTACCAACTGTGTACCTGGTACTCTTCTATGCATTGATGAAGTAAAGATAAATTAGATTAATTATCATTAAGGCACCCCACTCTAGTGGGAGAATGAAACAAACAGTGTAGATAAAGCAGACACACTACAAGGTTATCTGTAGAACCTAGGTAGTGGAGATAATTGCTTTGCTTTTGCTGTACATTGCTTTGAATTTTTCCATAATTTTGAAAACTTTTATCATTCAATGTTAAAAAAAATTATAACACAACACAACAAGTGCTTATGGGCACTTAACCCAACATGAGGAGGCCATCATTTTTCTAAGGATGGCTAATGGGTACAACACAAAGAGGCCTGCGGTCAAGAAAGTTTGGTAAACATTATGTTAAACATGTTTCTTTACTGCTTTGTTTACTAAATGCCTCTCAGATCTTCATGCACCTTAGATCAGATATAATGTAGAATTTTCCAGGTTTACTTGACTATAGGACTTTTTTTAACCTTGGGCATTTCTCAGCATTTGTGTTTTAGGGAAGAGACAATGGGAGCTGCTAGGTTAAGGATTAATTCCACTGAGCTACTGCTGTCCTGCAGAAATGCAATGGGGTCACACAGGTACTGTCCTGTGTGCTGTACATGGGGAGTCCTTTCTCAGTTCATAGACAAAACAGGAATTCACTTTGTCGCATACAGTTGTTTAGAGCACACAGTCCAGTACGAAAGCACCGTGATCGTTCACTGTGGCCTTATAAGACACGAAGAACAGAAACACAAAAATAAATTGATTTAAAAAATGATAATGACTTACTTCAAACAAATTCATAAGCGGCATCTAAGAACTGAGAATATTTACTTAGGGACCCTGAAACGAGAAAGGGGCATCAGAGTCCAGGCTGACATACGGAGAGGAAAAGCAGACCCACAAGAGTGCAAGCTGCGAAGACACGCTATTTGCGCCCCCGCCCCAGAGTCTGCTCACGAAGAGCTAGGCGTGAATATCGGGGCCCCACAAAACAGTATACAGAATTATACCTGAGTGGGATGGTGTAATAAAATATACACAACTCTCTACAAGAAGGCATTTTCCAAAAAGTCCTTTTGTTCTTTTGTGAAGTCCCAAACGAAAGAACCCATCCTGGTATTGTGTAAGGTGTGCATATGTCTATATTGGTAGAAGCCTGCCAGACAATATCTGTTAAATTCTGCTTCACAGAGCGAGAGAACTATGTAAACAGATGACTTCTGAAATGCTCTCTCACCAAGCCTAACTTCTCTCTTGCAATGCTTGTTACACATTTTACACTTTGTTATAGTTATTTGTTTACACTTTTGCGTAACTATGAGAACATTTAGAAATAGTCATTAAAATTATTTGGGTATGCATTGGCCTCCCTAACCACACGGGGAGTGTACTGAAGATGAAATTTACTTTTTTATTTTTGCATTCCATATGCAAATTCCGAAGGTCCTAGTATGGCATTCTAAAGAGCTTGGATGTTATCCCAAGAGCAACTGGAAGCACTAGAGGCTTTTAAACAAGGTCAGTTTTTAATAGGACTAGATTTGCATTTAGAAAGCCCTTTGGCTGGATTGCGGAAAGTAGATTAGAGGCAGGAAGCCAGGTGGCAGAGAGGTCAGTGAGAAGACTACTGCATTTGTGCAGGTGAGAGGTGGAGAGAGCTGCATCTAGGGCCCTGGCCTAGAGGAGGGGACAGTCCGAGGGTTCCAGGGTGTAGGATGGGCTGAATGTGCTAACTCACGAGGTGCTAGAGATAATGGAGAAGGTTCGCCTAAATGAGAGCTGCTTCTAGCTTTGGTGATGCCAGTGACCACAAAGGGGACTATTGTAAAGACAGCCTGGTTGGGAGAGAAAAGGATTAACATGTTCATCACAAACAGCCCCTTTAGTTATCTTTTTAAATATTTCATTGTTTATGCTATTGCAGTTGTCCCAATTTTCCCCCTCTGCCCCCCTCCACCCAGCCCGCCACCCACTTCCACAGTCAATCCCCACCGCGTTGGAAAGCCAGGTACTATGGAAACAGAGAGAAACAGAGACAGTCTCTAACTTACCAGCAGGCTAGATTCCAGCTGTTTACAAGTCAATTGCCTAGAAAACGAAACGTATATATTTTTTCCCCCAAAGAAGCAATGCTCTATGTCCTGATTGGGCCTGTAGCCTATCTCTTCCCCAGTGGCAAGAGACTGTAGTATTATTTCTGTGGGAGGAAGGGTGATGTTGCAGAATACAGCCTGGGTACCTGGGAAGAAAACAGGGCTTAGATCCAGGCTCACAACTGACTAGTCTCATCCTTAGTTTGTCTGTGAATAAAACGAAAGTTGAAAATAATGCTCTACTTACCTAAGAGGGTTGTTGTAAAGCTCAAGGGAGAAAGTCTACAGAAAAACATTTTGTATACTACAGCATGCGTTTTAAAGGTAAGAGTTGGAAGCAGCCACTTAGCTATCCGCTACTCCTGAAGGGCAAATGACTCTGGATAGTTGGGTTTGAAACACAGTTGAGAGTTTATCCTTTAAGCATGAAAACATTTTTTTTCCTAAAATATTAACCACTTCATTGGCATGAAAAGCTTTCCATAATATTGCTTCTGTTAAGAGCACACGAAACATGAGGCTAGGACTTAAAAACTACTTGTTGAGTAAACTGCAGAGTGAATTTTATGTCCTTACCCTCAGGTGGCCATTCCTTCTCATTCTCCTCTACTGGTTCTCCCTCGGCACCTAGCGCTCTTAAACGTGGAAAAGCCCAAGGACTTAATCAACAGGCCCATTTACTTCACTTTCTGCACTCACTTCCAATGTGCTCGTATTCGGGCCCGTGGCTCTAAACTTCATCCACACATGACTTTCAATTTTACCTTTCCACTTCTAGTGTTTTTTTAGAACTCCAATCTCATATACCCAATTGCCTATTCAACCTCTTTTTTGTACATCAAACAGTATCCTAAATTTTTCCATATCCAGAAGGATTGCTGATTTTCACCCATGCCCCAATCTCAGATTGTGGAATCTCAATAAAGGGCAGCTCCAGTCGGCCATTTGCTCTGACCGAAATCCTTGGAGTCAGCCTTGACCTCTCTCCTCGTCCCAAAGTCTCTATCTAGTCTATCAGCTGACACTGACTCTTCTACCCCCAAGGTCAGTTCATACGCCACCCCCTTCTCCCCGTCTCTACTGCCACCTCCCTGGCTAAGCCACCCTCTATAAATTGCCCTACAGCTGTCCTGCCGGAGCCCCCCATTTTCCCTCCTGTGATCTGCTCCCCAAAGCCTGGCCAGTAGAGCCGGGTTTGTAATTCATGTCACTCCTTTGCTCGAAACCTTCCAAGGCTTAGAATAAAAACCAAAGTTCTTTTAATGATCTATGAAGCCATGGTCATCTGACCTACTTCACCCACTCCCCCCTCTCCTAGAACATAGCATGCATATAGCCTCTGAGCCTTCATGGATGGTTTCCTTTCCCTGAAACTCTCCCCTTGGTAACTGTAAGGCTTACACTGTCACTTCATCCCAGTCTGTGCTCAAATCTCATGTCATCAGAGAAACCCCTCTGATTTCCTCCAATAAATGCCACCATCCTCCAGCTCCATTCTTGTCTGTTCTGCTGCGGGGCTTTAGTTTACTCAATGGTATTTTAACAACACCCACAAATTCTGTGTATATTTGTACATAATATTTGAGTGGTACGTGTGGTCCATGGATTGCTGTTATTCTGCAAACTGTTGCCAGTCTGCAACAAGAAAAAGGCAAAAATGCTTTGAAACTTGTTAGCAACTTGACAGAGGAAGTTTGTCTGTGGACTCCAATAAAAAATTAGGGGTTGTGTCTTATACTTTTTTTTCAAAATATCAGTCTCTAAGAGATTGGAATATTTTTTAAAAAGAAGAAAAAAAGAACTGGCTCTTCACCAAACAAAGATTGTTGAAAAAGTACCGGTTTATCCCCTGCACTGTGAGCTCCAGAATAGAGTTATTTTTACCAAGTACTTACTGAACACCTACTATGTCGCTGGCCAGTGCTGGTCTCTGGGACTTGAATTTGAATAAGGCACAAACAATGCCCAAACTCTAAGTTCATTGGAGGGCAGAATGTGTAAAACCACACAGCAGCAGAGTGTGAAAGTACAGCACTGTGCAGACGAGGTACATACTATCCATAAATTACAAGTCAATATATTCTCACACCTGAGAAAAAAATAACAAACAGTGATAAATAGGGAATAAGTGGTCACCAAGAGCTTCCTTGGGGAGTCAGTCCCTGGGTTGCACTGGTATGTGTCTCCCTCGTGATTCCCAGGACTACCTTTGTGCCTCTTCCCTTAGCATCACCTTCCGTATTACATGTTTGTCCATGTGCTCACTGTTCACCTCAATGGTACATATTCACAGTGCGGCCTGTGCACTGATGCCTAGGTGCTACCAGTGTCAAATGAGATAGCTCCCTTTCATCCTTTCTGCCTTTCACAGATACCACAGATGAGCCTCCCATTTCCCATGTTGGTCTGGCAGAGGGTCAGAGCTCCTGCTACGTGGCAGAAGTTATAAGCAGGAAGTGGGAGGACAAATCCCTGCTGAGATCCAAAAGCTTGAAATACCTGACAATGTCAAACTGTAGCCAGGAAACCTTTGTTTACTTCATGTTCTCTGGACCAAAGCAGAAAAATCACAGCTCCTCCAATACTGCCTCATAAAACAGGGTATCT
Organism: Mormoops blainvillei; assembly: GCA_004026545.1. Taxonomy (NCBI): domain Eukaryota; kingdom Metazoa; phylum Chordata; class Mammalia; order Chiroptera; family Mormoopidae; genus Mormoops; species Mormoops blainvillei. The sequence goes on along the minus strand of PVJD01004141.1, from coordinate 3,501 downwards.
CATTTCACTGAAAACAAAGTCACCTCACTCTCTCCACTGCAAGCCTGGAAGTACTTTGAAGGTGGTAGCACAGTTTCCATAACTGCTCCCACCCCACAAATACGCAACACACGTTTGGTTCAGCGCCAAGCGTTGGGGAGGGGGGTTGGGGAGCCTCAGCGATCAGGTGTTTTAATACTCATTTGAATCCTATTCCTTTCCCCCAAAATGATTTGAGATAATTAAAAATAAAGAAAGATGGGAACAAGGATTTATTGATCAAGGCATGCTGCCTTGCCTTTTGATCATTTAATCTTCACAGTGGACCAGCAGGGGAGGGAGGCTGTATCCATTTCATGAGGGGGACACAGGCTCAGAGAAACTACGTGGGGAGACCTGGCTTCAAATCATGCCAGACCGATTCCAGGGCTGTCGGGCCCTGGTAAAAACAGGAAGTAAATATGATAATAACAAAGACAGCTGGATTATAATTAGCTAGAAATGTTTTTGGTTTCAAAATTTCTCGGAGCTGAGGAGAAGGAGAAGGAGGAGAAGAAAGATGAAGATGAAGCAGATGAAGAAGGAGAAGGAGGAAGAGGAGGAAATGATGATGGGAAAACGGAAGTAAATTTTTCAAACTTTCATATAGAAAAGAAAATCCAACTCCTCAAAGGTAAAATTTCTCACATGAGATTTTAAGGGAAAAATAATGGGCCCAAAGGAAAAAAATGTGGTTGTCAACAAATGTATTCATTTATTCCACACCACTGAGTGTCCCGCGTGTCTGCAATCAGCTCGAAGCTGAAGTTCTCAGGACACCATGGTGAATGTGTCCAGGACTCATAGAGCTTAGAATCCTAAAACAAACATGGCGGAGGCTACATCTTTTCTCAACAGCAATAATGTTATTTTCAAATAACAGTTCTCAAAGTCAAAAATTCTATTCTCCATAATATCAAGAGAGTAATGATAAATGGATTTCAGTCAAATCTCTTGGTAAGTTCCTGAACTAACACAGCCCAAGGACAGAGCGTCCTGGAGGAGCTAATTTGACCCAAAGGTGAAATACAGAGCAGTGGATGGAAAGAGTGTCCCTTTGCCCTACTTTTCCCAGATACTGCATCTCACAGCCTGGCTTATGGAGTTCACAGTCCTGACTCTGATCCATACACAGGATTTTCTGTGTTGCTGCCAGGAGGAATATCCATTTGTTTCAGATGCCAGATTAGCGGCTAAGAGAACGGTTATCATGCTAGAAAGTTGAGACTCTAAATCAAATTCACTCAAAAATTCATGTTAACTAAGATTCCTCTCTTCTACTTCACTGCTTTATTCCTCTCCAATGCCCCCACCCACCCACTTAGACACACAGCAACAGGACAAAAAATTATTTTATAGTACCACATAAGAAATGGACTTGTGATCAGCTTGAGACAACATTATAGCCATTACTTGCTTCATTTTAGCTCCCATCCTTCCCAGTTTACTCATAATTATAATCACACATTCACTGAATAGTAAATGAGTACTGACAGTATGCTAGGCATTATCTAGTATTAGAGGTGTCCTCAGGAAGCTCACAATCTAATGGAGGAACTGGCAAGCATACAATTAAAATACAATAAGCAAATTTCTATAACAGAAATGAAACAAAGCCATGAAGTGCAAAGAGAGAACGTAGCAATGATTGTTATATAATATATTTTACAATGATAGTATAATCACAATAAAAAATGGAAAGTAGGACAAACATTATAAAATCTTGTAATTTCAACTAAACAAAGCATTTTTATTTACTTGTTCTGTTCCTACCTTTACACACATTCGGACATAGTTGATTTTGTTTTTATTTGTTATATGTTTAGAATGTGCCTATATTGTTCTGTATCTTTATCATTATCAGATAATAGTCTTTAAATCAATAACTTACACATCAATTTTTCTATTGTTATATACTTAAGTATATTGTTATATACTTAGCTTAGTATTATTATATACTTAGATATATTGTTATATATCTAAGCTAAGTATATAACAATTTGGGAAACTGAACATTTCCCAAAAGTTTTATATATTTATCTTTAGAGGGTCTTCGGAATTTTTTTCAAGTTGTATATATTCTTTCTTGAATAGAGACATTAACCATTATCATGTTTTTTGCATATATTTTCTCATGATATATTGCCCCCCTTTTTTCTTGAACAGTTATTTTGTCTCAGATGGTCAAATCAAACTATCTTCTTGTGATTTAATCTATATAATATCTGAAAATTATGTTAATATTGTTACAGAATCTGATATTTACTTCCATTTTCTGATATACATTTTCTGATAACTAGGTTTTTAATGGTGTTTGGTAATAATTCTATTCAATAATTCATATAAAATACATTTTCACTTTTTAATTAGGGTTTTGAGTTTACATGATACCTCACTATTTCAATTATTGCATATTTTCTCTTATGTTTTGATATGTGGTGCGCTTGTTACTTTGTTCATTGTTCTTTGATTTTTAGGCCTTTTTTGGATTAATTTAATATTCATTTGATGAAGTAAGAAATTCTGCAAAGCTTTGATTGACAGTTATTTTGGCCTATAAATGCACTTGAGAGAAATAAACATTACAGAATTTAACTTTCTTTGCAAGAAGATCTCATGTCTTCCTTCATTTAAGCTAAGAGTCTGTAATCTACAGTCAAACAGCCTAAATTTAATCTTGGCTCTGAATTCACTATATTTGGTCCAGGAAAAGTTACTTAACCTTTGTGTACCTCAAATTTCTCAAATTTCCCTTCTTTCTTACATAAAAAAATAGCATATGGTTTGTATTATAAAATATTTACTTCTCTTTCAATGATCTATTTTGTCTTCTATTTTCTTTTTTCTTTTTTTAAATTCTCACTTGAGGGTATGCTTATTGATTTTGGAGAGAGTGGAAGGGGGAGAGAGAGAGAGAGAGAGACGGAGAAATACTGATGTGACAGAGAAACATGGGTTGGCTGCCTCCTGCACACAGCCTGACAGGGGATTCAGCCTGCAGCCTAGTTATGTGCCCTGACCAGGGACTGAACCTGCAACCTTTCGGTGTATGGGACTACGCTCCAACCAAATGAGCCACCCGGCCTGGGCTCCTCTATTTTCTTTTTGATCTTTCTTTAGTTATTTAGGTAGTTTTTAATTTTTGTTCTATTAGTTGCTATTATATAATACCCATTTTATCTTTTTTTTTTCTTTTTTTTTATCTAGGCTTCTGCTATTTGGCTTTTCACCTTTAAACATATACTCTGAATCTCACATTACATATGGGTCAATCGCTTAGTTCTTTTTTTTAACTGTCTTTTTTCTCCTCCATGTTTTATTTATCCTACTTCTACTTTAAGTAAAAATGTATAAAATTTGTATAACTTTTTTTTTTGTATATTTTACTGAGTATGCTATTACAGTTGTCCCATTTTTCCCCCTTTATCCCCTTGGCCCTGTACCCCATCCCATCATCCCCACACCTCTTAGTTTATGTCCGTG